>JAQGBT010004231.1:0-17139 GCA_034698585.1 Disparrhopalites patrizii | reverse complement strand
TCCGTTAACCTTCCGGAGGAATCCGTTAACCTTCCGGAGGAATCCGTTAACCTTCCGGAGGAATCCGTTAACCTTCCAGAGGAATCCGGGAATATCACTTCAACATCTTTTTCCAGGAGCAAAAAGAAGAAGAAACATCGGAAGCGCTACAAGGTACGACCTTCTCCCACGACATCTGCGCCAGAGGTCCGTCCTGGCATCGCTAGTGGCTCCGGATTAAACCGAATTAAAGCGGATCATACCCCCAGAATCTATGACTTTACCCCAGAATTCTCCACTTCCGAGAATTCGATTCACGATCAGGACGAGTCCTTCATGTTGACCGTGACGGAGAAGTTCCCTTCCAGATCCAGGGATGATCCACTCCTCCAGGCATCCGACAAGAATCTGCCCGACGCATTCACGAATCCATCCGGATCGGATGGTCCTTCCGGTTCGGATTATCCCTCCGGCGGGGATCAGCTGGGGAATCCTTCCGGAGGTGGGAGAGGACATCTTTCTTACCAAGAAAATCCTTCCTTCCACGAAAATCCTTCCTACCAAGAAAATCCTTCGGGCCCAGAAAATCCTTCCGGAATGGATTACCGGGAAGAATCTCCCTCGGGCTTTTCTTCATCCTTCAGACCAATGAGTTACCAGGATCTGGAGGAGGGTGATGAGCCTTCTCAAGCTGACGAAGAAGAAGAGGAAGAATTGACGGAGGAGAAAGTGCCAGAGGGATCTTCAAGGAATCAAATCTCCCAAAACCGTCCAATAAATTTGGTGGTGGTGAATCCTCCGAGGGAGAAGCCAATCCCCGTGGTGAAAATGGCCCGGCCGGCGATTCCGATTCGTCCAGATGAACTTGGGGATTACGAGGAGGATGAGGAGGATGAGGAGGACCCACAAGCTCCTCCTTACACATCTTCCAAAAAACCAGGTTAGTCTATTTTTAACACTTTCCTCTCTCCTTTTGTTTTTATTTTTACTTTCCAACTCTCCCTTTACAAGTCTCGTTTACAGCCTCTTGATTCCGTGGCTCATTATGGGATATATATTTTTATAATACAAAAAACTGTGTGTGGTTTGCCATACATTCCTTGTTCATCTCAGTCCAAGTAGGTGGAAACTCTCCCTTGTTTACATTTCCTCCTACAAATTACTCATGCTGAGATCTTTTTATTTTTATTTTTTAATAAAAGAGAAAAAAATTGTGTTCTTTCTGGCCGAGTAATCATTTCTCGAGGCACTTCACAAGGCATGAGTGCGAGTGAGTGAATGAGAGTGTTTAGGTACATAAATGAACGTGTATAATATGAACGTGTGTGAGTGCCTCTATTTGTATTTGTATTTACACATGATGAAATTATACTGACCTCAATTCCCCTCTGTCTCCCTTCTTCTTCAGAATATAATGAGGGATTTTTTGGATCTCGAGAAGAAAAACTCAGATGAAGAAGAATAAATGGTTTTTTTTTTTGATAAGGAGAAAACCATATAGAAATATGAATTGCAATCACAGAAAGAGATCATACTAATAGGTAAGCGTAATAAGAAAATTGTAAAAAGGAGAATTTCCTTTTCACTATCTGTTACACTTATTGATTTATTTTTTCTAACACTCCCAACTCTTGTTAAGAAGTTTTTTTTTAATTTGGCCACAAAACTTTCTCCGCTATGTTTTTCATTTTATTATTGCCATTCTCACTTCGTGTATAAGGAGAAGTGTGCTTTTTGTGGGATAAAGACCAATATAATAATGAGTAAAATATTTCGTATAGATTCCCTTTTGTTGAAGCACGTTCAAATGTTGATGGAAATGATGGATAAGGTCAGGGCTAGAATTATAATGGGACAGTTTGAGGAGTTTGAGAAATTCTTTAGACTGAAATTAACGGTGGATTTTTTTTGGCGAACCAGCATGCATTCCGTTTTTTTAAGATTACAAAGAATTTAGGCTATTCAGCACGCGAAAAAAATTGTGAAAAAGACGGGAGGTCAGCAAAGAATAAATGGAAGAAAGGGAAATGGAGATTTAGAAAAGATTTACAAAAAAAAAAAATAGAAAAGGATGAAACAAAGCATTGCATTGACAAGCAGATTGAAAGCAAGGATATCTGCAGAGAAAGTTGTCTATAAAGAATCCAGGAAGATAAAAGAGCTGCTAAAAGGGGCAGACTGAGAAAAAAATGACGAACGGAAATTGCGGAGATAATTTTTACTTTCTTCCCAGACGAAATACTCAGCTACAGCAAATTTTAAACTGTCTCCACAATAAGCCGCAATAGCCAAAAAAACTGATGAAATCAGCAAAAAACCAACTCCCATGGAAAATTGCAAATTGAGATGAAAATATTCATTGTCATCTCCTCCTTATTAAGCTTCTCTCCATAGGCCTTCGCCTTCTTTTAAGGGCATTTAAAAAAAAAACTGCGTAAAAAACCGTGTAAAAAAGCTGCTTGTAAAATGTAAAAAAAAAGTGGGAAAAATATCACGATGAACGTTTCCAATTTCAGAAGAGTTTTTAGGAAGGAAAAAGAGAAAAAGCAAGGGACAGCTCCATCATAAATAAGCTGTAAATAACGGTAAATGTGGAACACAATACAAAGGCGAAAAAAAGGGAATAAATTTATTTGTGTGCAAATTCATATACAAATCAAAGAATGGTATAAATTAGGGAGAAAAAAGCTTGGAGCAACAATGTATAGGGAGAATACAGACGTAAAATAGGGGAGAAAACTCCCCAAAAAAAGCATTGTTCATGCACCTAAAAAATCAATTTGGAACGCGCATCACATTAAGGCGTCTCCTGGCCATTAAGAGATCTCGCACGTACTTCGAGAGAAAAAGGTGAAAGAAAAAATATCTTTTTTATTTTATTTCTTAACACAGCCTGAAGCCGTGTGGGAGCAGCTGTAGGAATTGTCACACGTATCTAACAGAGAAAGCGAGAAGGGCCAAGTATTTTATATATAATAATAATAATAATAATAAAATAGGGATGATTAATTACTTATTCTGGGGCTTTTTTTCCTACTCACACACACGCATCAAATCTAATGTTTTCTACAACCTTCTAAACTCCTTTGCTCGTTAAGACCCAGCGGATTTTTGGCAGTTCAATCCATTCCTGGTGTGAGAGGAACATTCGTGTATGTATACATGTATGTACATACTATGCATATATATAGATAAATAAGATATATAAAGTGCCACAATTTGGCCTTAATCTCCTCGTCCACACCAGTTTAAAAGGGGAAACTTGGTTAATCTTGGCCGCAATTATGACAATAACAATCTCATAAAAGTCCTCTTGTCTCAAAGGGATTTTCAAAGGGTGTTAATTGACAGCGTCTTTGTCATTGCTGAGATTTTTTCTAGAGCAAATTGCAGAGCTCTGCATCCGCACACACCCAAACCAGCACGTGTCTGGGGGCAGTGTCAACTTGAAAGTGAGAGAAAGATATTTTAAAGCTATTAAAAGACAGTCAGAGGATTAAAACCGGTGTGAGAGCATTTTGAAGCACAAGCCGCAGATAATGAACTCGTCAGAAATCCGGTGGAATTTACTAAAAACGGCGCAAGAATAAGATTTTTTCACCAAGGTACGACAACGGACTCAGTATTGGAATTCAAATCGGAGTTATATTCATATTTTTCAGTATTTTAATCGGAATTATATTCGTATTTTTCTGTATTTTAATCGGAATTAGTATCCATATTTTTGGAAAAAAAAAAATTTATTTGGGATTTACAAATATAAAATACATTCAAAATTCAAATTCGTACTCAAAATTTGACATTTGGATTCCGATACTTTATTGGTATTCCAAAATTCCTTCACTATATTGCGAATTCCCGCCTCCGGGCAAGTGTTTTTTTTGCAAAATGAAGGTATTGCCACAATGATTTGTTTCAATTGCCATTAATATAACCATCAAAACTGCTAAAGGCATGGATTTTTGCGAAATCAGAGTTGCGCAGTCAATTTATAATTTTGTGTATTGATTTTGCGCTTATTTTGAGCTACAAATTATCCCAGATTGAATTACAAATAAATTTTTAAAAGCATTCGAAAAGTATTTGAATCCGTATTCATGTGTCTGAGTATATTTGAATAAAATTGCATTGGAATTATAATTTATATTTTAGATATCCGAAACTAAAATTTGTATTCATATAATGAGAAAAGACGTATATTTTAATTCGAATTTTAATTCGTATTTTTTCCCATGTCATTCCTTGGTTTTCACACAAATTAGCAGAGAAAGAATTTGAATTAGGAGCGAAATATGTAGCGGCTCAGAAAAGGACCAGGAGAGATTTAGTTTTGACAATACACAAGACATTGTTGGAGGTCAAGTGGAGAAAGAAAGTGAAAATCATCGGGGCAACCTGAGAATACATTGATGGAGAAAAGAAAAAGAATTCGCAGGGCAAGAGAATCTCTTGACAAAGAGATTTATTGCCTAAGGAAATCATGGAGGCGAGAGAAGAAAAGGATGGAAAGGACTAAAGGACAGTAGCCCAAATTTGAGAAAAAAGCGGGGGGATTTTTTCCAACTGTCTAAAGAAAGAAAAATGGGAGAGAATATGAGAAAGGGGAAATGTGAGAGAAAAAGAGAAAGAGAAGGTGGAAGAGAGGAAAAGGCTTTTTCAACTCGATTGTTCCTCAAGATGTTTTGTTTCGAATCCAGATAAAGGATGAGACTCTCGAGTGTTTCTAAAGGGAAATGGCCCGTTGGTTATGGCCACGAGGTGCTTCTTCTTTCTTTCCCCCTTTTTTATGGCCATTTCTCTCTCTCCGTGCCCCTTTCCTAATCACCTTTTTGAAGGACGGCCCACCGCAAGCCTCAATACAGACCTACTCCCATCTTATTTATAAACACGTAGGAATAACATATAATTGGAAGGCAGGGAACAAGTGTCCCAGGCGACGTGCTGAGTGAATAACCCACCAGTAATTGACTCTTTGCTTTCCCAAGGGAAGCCTGTACCTCTTGGGACAACAGAGAATGAAGGAATAGGAGATAAATAGCAAAGATCAGCTCTTGACTTTCCTTTGTGTGGAGAGAAAACATTATTATATTGGAGCTAATAGTAAAAATGAGAGCCTAAGCGTAAGTGACAGGTGAGGATGTGAGGAAGGCCCCCGGCAGTTTCCTTTGTTGTTAGTGGAATCATTTATTTTCTATTTCTTTCCTCGTCTCTTCAAAGACCTTTTCAGAGGCTGATTACAGTTTAACCCGGAATGTGTTCCTTTGGCTTCAACTCCCCCTGAAAGCCTCTGTAGGTTTTCATTACTCAATTGAGAATGAGAGTAAACATGACGTGTTCAAGGGGAAAGTTTGGAACAAATTAAGAAAGCATTACAAATCCACGCTCTTGGACCAAAAGAGCGAATTTAGACCCGGAAATACTTTAAATGGCCTTTGGATCCTATCGCTAAAGAATAACTATGTAGATGACGTGTAAATACAGTGGACTCTCCCTATACCGGCCCTCCCTATAAGAGCACTCACTCTATAACAGCAGTGCTGAATCCCCCCTACAGCTTTACCATGTAAAGTGGGCTCTCTATAAGAGCACTCCCTATAACGGGAGTTACTCTATAACAGTTTCTTTTCTTCCCTTGGTTACATTCCTCTGGCTGTAACAGCACTTTCTTCCTATAAGAGCATTAGGGCCTAAGTCAGGTTTCCCTTCAACATTAACTTTTTCTCTATAACAGCACCAGAACTCTATACCAGCACAATTTTATTAAAACAACTCACTAAAATGTAAATATTTACGCCTAATTTTGTAAATATTGTTAGAATTTGGATAATTATGGAAGTTAAGCCTCAAAATAATCTTAATTAATTAAAATTAATATTCGTTATAAGAGCCCTTTTTCTGGTGCAGATAGGGTGCTCTTAAAGAGAGAGTCGACTGTATTTGGTCAAAATGTTCAGATCAGATGTTTGTTTTCATTTTTGTAATCTGCACACAACAAATTTTTGACAAATTTTTGAACAAATTTTTGAATGGCATTCAAAAATTGATTTTCTCCACGATTCGCAATGGTCTTTGCATAATAAAGTCAGACTTATTTTAGTAACTTTGACAGTGCTTTTGCGGAATTATGTGATTTTCCTTTTTTTTTGAATAATCCCTAGGCCATTATCCCCAAAACACTTTTTCCCGCAACATTTTATTTCCCATTTGCGGACGTGTCTAAATAAGCACACATTTGATGATCATTTGCACCCTGCTCTCAATTGGAACTCTTCACGTTTTCTCCCTTTTTTTGTAGCCTTTGTGTGCAAAAGATATTTGTGTAGGAGAGGATGATAAGTCAAAAAACGGCACTCACTTTTTTCCAATCCACTCACCTTCTCTCATGTGCAAGAGCACGCTCTTTAGCGCTACTAAAAATCCCTTCCTTTCTCTCTTCTTAAATGAGTAAAAACGGACATATGTATATAAATATATATGCATACACCTCTAAACAATGGCCATAGCATTATTGCCGTGGTGTGAGTTTCTATGCACTCCCGATAAGAGGGATTTCAGAAGCAAAAAAAAAAGTGTAATCGCTGTAGCCACATGAGATTTTTGTGTGCTTACACGTTGTTTTTTCTCATTTTTACCACTAACCGACTGAGTCAGTAAGGAGATGCGTGTACATTTTTACGGCTGTGCACTTCCATGGAGGTGTGCGTGCTCATCTTGTGTGAAAAGAAATTATTAGGTACTTTTTTCTCTCGAGTCTACATAATGGCAACAACTCCTGGGGGGAAGATGAGGGAATTAAGGAGATGAGATTTAGAGGGATGCCTTCATAAAATGAAAAGAGAGTAAAGGAAGAGAGGAAATAGAAGGAGAAAGGGAGAGACAGAGAGAGAGAGAGAAGAAAGAAAAGGGTTAAAGACAGAGGAGGTTAAAGAGAGAAATAGAGAGGACTCAAATAAAGAAAAAAGTGAGGAGGAAAGAGCATCCCTCGACAATAACAAGGAATCTCTGATTTAATTTGGAGTACTTGGCGCTAACAGAGCCAAAGAGACTCCGATATGACTGCACTACTATCCCATTTTTTCTCTCTTTGCTGATTCCCCTTGCTGCTCATTAAGTCATATCCTTCTTGAGGCTCCACTCGCTCTTTATGGACTCTGGCAGACCGTAATCGAGATAATACTCTCAGGTTATACTCTCCTCTCAGGGGCTTGAACTTGTTTAGATTATTATGTTACAAAAAATGTTATACACACACATACATGAGTCCACGTATTTTTACAGAGAGTTTTTGTACGAATAAATAAAATGCAAGTTTTTCCATGTGTGAAACAAAAACTTTGGTCACAGCAACTATTGCATGAACATATGTACATCGATGGCCACGTTTGCGTTTAAGGGAATCTTCCCCTTCAAGACAAAAATGGAATAATTTTGATGGATAATTAATAATATTTTAATATAGGTGCATATGTGTGTATATAATGCATATGCATTTTAGCATAAACAATTATTTTCTATCAATTTCGAAAGGAATAACAGTAGGCAAGTGCTTCGGGTCTGTAATGCTAAAAATTCTTACAAATACAAAAAAATAAATGTACAACAGTGCGGACATTGTTAGGAACGAGATGAAAAAAAAACTTGACAGTATAACACAAACAATTGAAAACGTGGAGGTTAAAAGGTCAGAAGTGAAATTGAGGTTCCCGGAGGATTTTTTATTCCTCTTCGCCGGCACAATGAACTTTCTGTTTTCTGTCAAAATATTTGTAAAATACGTAAATACAAGAATCGAATTAAATAAATGAAAATTTAATTATTAATTATTGAAAGAAAATTTAATTATTAATTATTGAAAGAGAATTTAATTATTAATTATTGAAAGAAAATTAACTGAAATTTTGTCATTTCAGAGCCCCCGAAGATCCCAGAAATGGAGGAGGAAGAACCGGAAGAAGAGCAGGAAGAGAACCAATTGAGGAGGAGACCTCAAAATATGATCCAATCGTCCACGTACAAGCCTTACGGCCAGAAGTTGGATCGGGAGGAGGACGAGGAGGAGGAAGAGGAGCTCCACAACGTGGTCAGCGTGAGTCCCCGCGGGAAGAAGAAGGAGGAGATCCAGAAAGCCCATTTCCCCATTTCCACCCCGGCGGGAGTTTTCAAACCTCCAGGGGAAATTCAGTACGAACAAAACGGAGGGTACTTCGTCCCCGCCTCAACCAAAAAGCCATTCCAATTGCCCAACCAAGCCTTCGCCCCTCCGCTCATCCCCGAGCAGAACGAAATACTGATGAAGCCCTTGAAGGATCCAAACGTGCCCCCGCCCGTGCCCCAGCAGAATTTCCAACCCCCTCCGCCGCCCCAGTATCAACTCTACGGGAAGTTCCAGGAGTCGGAGAAGGGCAAGTACCCGGGTTATTCCCATTCCCAGGATGCCCAGGCAGGATTAAGACCCCTTCAAGGCGGTGAGTCATACAACCCGCATGGGCAGCCCCAGTGGGGCCAACAGGGCTATCCGTCCATGAATGTCCAACAACCCTCCACGATTCACCCCGTTGGGGCTCCACCCCCAGCTCAGAAACCCTACCCTCCGCCCCAAGCTCCAGGGACGCATGAAGGTTACCAAAATCCCAGAGGTGGCCCACCCCCCGCACCCCAACAAGCCCATTCGCCACCCGGTCCTCCCCACACTTACTCTCCAAAACAGTCTTATGCCCCGCCCCCTGCCCCTCCACGTAGTCATGGGCAGGCTCAATTGCCAAAAGTAACTTACCCCCCACCAACCCCGCCTCCTCCTCAGCATCCATCACGTGGGCAACATAATTCACCGCCAGGTCAAGGCCATTCTCCGGGTCAAGGTCATTCTTCAGGTCAAGGGCATCCTCCCGGCAACCATGGCCCGCCTCCTGCCCAATATGCCCCTCCCCCCAACCAACATGGTCTGCCTTCTGGACAGTATGGCCCTCCTGCTAGCCAACATGGCTCACCTCCTGGTCATCAAGGCCCACCCTCTGCTTATCATGGGCCACCCCCAGGTCATCATGGGCCACCCCCAGGTCATCATGGGCCACCCCCAGGGCAGCAGGGGCCACCACAAAGTCACCAGGGACCACCCCCAGGACATCAAGGACCGTCTACGGGACATCAGGGGCCACCCCCGAGCTATCAACGTCCCCCCCAAGGTCACCAGGGGCCATCCCAAGGTCACCAGGGGCCACCCCAAGGCTATCAAGGACCACCCCCAGGGCATCAAGGACCATCCCCAAGTCATCAGGGACCACCAGGTCAATACGGTCCTCTTCCCTCGCCATATCAGCAGCATCACCCACAACCCCCAATGTACGCCCCTGCCGGCCAACAAAGACCGCCCGCACCCCCTCAGCCCCCTCCCAATCACGTAAATCCGTATACTCCTTCACCAAACCGCCCCTCGTACGAAACTCATCGGAATTCGTTAGGTCCCACGACGATGCCCAGCATCTTGCAACCCTCCAGACATTTACTCCCTCTGCTCACCCGAAAGCATCCCCCGAACACACCCCACATGGTATCTCCCCCTCCGATGTCACCCCCCCAAAGTGCTGGTCCCGGGGCGCCGAAGTTGGTCCAAATGCGCCCGCCCGAGTACAGTTATCCCCATGGGCACCACACTAACAACTATTCTCCGAACTACCCGCCACCCCCGCAGATAATTACGGCTGCGTCCACCAGAGCTACGACGACGATGAGACCGATGTCGGAGAAAGAGACGGTTCTTCGGGCGCTGGAGACGTTGAGTAAGGTCAATAGTGACGTCATACAATCCATTGTTCACGAGAAATTGGGAGTTACGAAGCCGCCATCCACGACGACGACATCGACGACCACATCGACGACGACAACGACGCCGCCCACGACGACGACCACGACCACAACGACAACGACGATGCCACCTCATCTGCGCCAAGTTGCTTCCAAGCTTGCCCCGCACCTTCTAAATAAACCCGCCAAATCGGATGAATCGGCAATCTCCACGGATTCGATTTCCTCCCTCTTCTCCAAGGCCGATAGATCTTCTGGGAGCATCAGCACGGATGCCATCTCGTCCCTCTTCTCTCCGAAGAAACAACCAATCAAACTGGATTTCGAATCTAATCCGATGGCACTGTTGGAGCAACTGAAAAAGTCCGCTGCCACCCACAATCCGGGGCCGAACTGGGATCAGCAAATTAATGAGGCCATTAGAAAGAAGCATCATCAGCTGCAACTTCAACAATTGAGACAGAAGCTATTGCTACAGTCCCAGACGACCACGACGCCACAGCCGAACAACAATGACGAGATTTTGAAGACTCTCACTCAAATTGCTAGCCGCTTGAAATCTCCTCTGAGTCTCAGCGAGAATCGGACCTATTCGGCCAGTCAATTAGAGACGATGAGGAAGCTCCTGACTCTGAATAAATTGGAGGAAGCCCTGAAGCAGAACAAGGCCCCGGCGAATCTCGGTTCCGTCGCCCCGAATCCGGTTCTGGAAGCCATTCAAAAGTGGAAGGCCTCCCAGGGCCAAAATAATTTGGCCGCCGCTTCTTCCAACACAATCCCCACGAACATGCTCGTCCACAAAATGGATGCCTCCGGAGGGACAAGACAATTGATAAACTCCAACAATCTGCCAAATAACAATGCCAACCGGGCAAATCTTGTGGGCTTGACCTCCAACGCCCGGGACTTGTTGAGCTCCTTGAGCCAGCAACAACAGCAGATGCTCCAGAATAAGTACAATCAGGAGAATAACAATGCAGGAATTCCAGCGTCTCTGGCTAATATGCCCACCTTATTAGCTTTGAAAGCCTTAGCCCTGAAGAAGGCCCAGGCTCTTCGGCCTACCCCGGACGTCCTTCTACCCCAACAGATGATGCATCGAGGGCCGGGCGAGGCCGCCGATGGGAATTCGGGCTCGCCAACGGCCATCGATCTGTCCGCCATCTTGGCATCCCCGAGTCCTATCATGCTCAAATTTCCGGAGGTAAAATATTTTTAATCATATTTAAAATTAATTTAATTTTTAATTGAAATTAATTAATATTAAAATTAATTTTTAATTGAAATTAATTAATATTAAAATTAATTGAAATTGAAATTAATTAATATTAAAATCAGTTGAAATTGAATTATTTAAAATTAATTGAAATTGAAATTACATAAAATTAAAATTAATTGAATTTGAAATTAATTAATGTTAAAATTAATTGAAATCGAAATTAATTAATGCTAAAATCAATTAATATTAATTTTTTTCCTTCTACCCCAATTTAATTTGTATTTTTTGTAGCAACAACCGCAATCCAATTGGATGCAACGCAATCGACTGTCGGGCGTGAAGAACGCACCCAAAAGCTTCTATCCAGGTGACACAATCCTTAAATTCGATGCAAATGATAATCTATACTCGGATTTTGAATGTTCAAATCAAAAGTATTTCCCCGGCCTCTATGCGGATCCTGCTCTCTCTTGCAAGGTATTACTAACCGTTTACTAACAAAATGCTAAAATACGCACAATAATTAATTCATTCTTCTTATGTACATATCAAATAATACCAATTAAGTAGCTACAAATACAAAAAACGTTGGGGAAAAGTACCTATAATTCTTCCGTGAGCAAGCGGACACTAAATAAACAAAAAAAAACGAGTGTAACACAATATTTTATAATTATTTCTGCATGTCTGACAGAATGCAGGCTTTTTTTTAAAAAAATGTGTCGGTGGCTAATTTATTAAATTCACACTGTCTTCTAAATGAAGACATGTGTCATGATGAAGTAGTGTCCTTTTTTTGTCCGTCACCGTCTAGTCGTGTTCACATTCGCGTCGTCTCTAGTTTGTGTGGACATGCCTTGGGGCTAATTTACACCGCAAAGGATACTCACTCGTATCCTTTGCACAGTCTTTTTTTTTTATTTTGCCAGTGACAAACCCTTTTTTTTTATTGTTGTAAATTACGAAGAAGCAAACATTGATAAAAAAGTGTGTATATTACAAAGGACTTGATGCTGTTTGGATTCTCCCCTTTTGTGACAATGACTATAGGCGTTTCGTAATTAGTACGAGGATCAACAATACTTTCTCAAGCAAAAAGAGATGTTTCCTTCCCTCTAAATAAATGTAGGGAAATGGGCAGAAAAATGTGTAATGGTCTCAGTAAGGATAATTGCCCTCAAGATGGAAAAGATGCAAAAAAAAACTTTTTTTTTGTCATCAGTCATTAACATCAAGTTAATTGTGCTCCTTTTTAAGGGAGATGTTAATTATTATGCATTTTGTCCCGCTTCGTCTGTCTCAGTTCTTCAGACCTGTTTTTCCCATGTGTTTGTGGGGAGTGAAGAATAATATTAAAAATATGATTTCAACTCGAGTCGGATCCTTTCTTGATTATACTCAAGTGTAACAATGAATTACAGATTTAAATGTTTTTTTTGATAGAATTTCTTGGGGGAAAAAATGATTTTTATGAGGATATGCATCTTCAGATCTTCACAGTCTGTTTCTAGATTAATTGCAAGGGATGCATATTCATAATTTGGCCCAAGGAGATTTTTGGGCATTAGGACATTGAGATGATCGACAGGGATAAGAGCGAAAAAAATACTGTAAAAACATAATCAGGATGAGCCAATGCCTTTCTGCGTTTAAAAAATTAAAAGACAATTGAACTTTTAGCTTTTGATGGCTCTTCGGCACAAGCGTTTTAAGATATTTCTTTCGTTCAACGCGAAAGTTCAACGCAATTTTCGAACGTGTTGGCTCCGGGATCCCAATTTCCCATCAAAATGTAGACCTTTATTCTAAATGGTAAAATCATTCCTGTTAAAGATATCCTTGTTAAAATCAACTTGAAAAAAAGGATTGTTAACAAGGGAAATAAAGATTAATTTGTAATTAATTATCCGCCGTCCCTCCGACGTCCTTTTGTTATCCCAATGAGGACTCTCCTCCCTAATTAATTTGCATTTGGTCCAAGTGACAGCCATTTATTTATGGATTGGCGTGGGTAAACAAATGATTTTTAAATTTGAATATTGAAAATTCCTTCTCATGACATTTTTTCTGGGTTTGGTTCAAGGCTGGGCTTTTTATTCTTAAGGAAAAAGGGAAATTTTTAAGGAAGGAAGAAGAAGGTTTGATGTGCAAATATTTTTTGTTTCTTTTCTGCATTTTTTAAATAATGTTTTGCTTCTTGCTGGGTTTTATGCTTAACAAGGCAACTGGCTTAAAGGAGGGGACAGCCGAGGCCGGCCTGCCCTATGGGGTATCTTTTGGCTGGGTTTATCCCACCAGGGAGTTCGAGAATAAATGGTGGAAGGTGTTGCTTGGTGAATTATGAGCCACATTGCCAGGTGGAAGAAAAAAATAATCATCTTTTTACGATGGATTTGGGTTAAGGGAAAAAGACGGAGCTTCAAGCTAATAAAAATACTGGGCCTGCTTGCCAAAAAGGAATCTGTCTGTTTAATACAAGAGTAAATAAATAAGTAGGGCCATTTGTGTATAATGAGATTAAAATTCGCGAATATCGTAAGGTGTAATGCATAAAAGGATATCCACGAATACGTCGGTTTAAATTGGATTGGTTGTTTATATAAATAATAAAAGCTTTATATAAATATATATAAATAATAAAAATGTTTTTTGTGCCTGATAAATCTACATTAAGTGTTCATAAGAAAGTTTCTAAGGTAAAACAGGCTTCTTTATCCCCAAAGCTTTTGCTCAATTTACCAAAATATGGAAATGGGAATGCCTGTAAATGGCAATACAAATGTGAAAATTTTCATTGGTTTAAACGGGGCTCAAATTAACAATGGGCGACGAATAACTATTCTTTTGGGCGGTAATTTTTCGGTGTTAGTGAGGCTGTGTAAATATCTATAATTTCTATAATATATCTACTACATAATTTTATTAATTTAATGATTGGAAATTTAATTGGATTTTGTCATCTCTCGCAGGTGTTCCACCTCTGCGCGAAGACGGAGACTGGCTTCGTCCGGAAGAGTTTTAGATGTCCTCAGGAAACTGTCTTTGATCAGGAGGTAAAAATCCGAGGATTTCAGTTGTTAATTAAATTACAAAAAAATTAATTAATTAATTTAATTAAATTTAATTAATTTTGTAAATGAATGAATGCATTAATTTAATTAATTTTGTAAATGAATTAATTAATTTAATTTACGTAATTTTGTAAATTAATTAATTAATGTAATTAATTTTGTAAATCATTAATGAATTAATTAAATTAATTTTGTAAATGAATTAATGAATTAATTAAATTAATTTTGTAAATCATTAATGAATTAATTAAATTAATTTTGTAAATGAATTAATGAATTAATTAAATTAATTTTGTAAATGAATTAATGAATTGAATAAAATTTATTTTGCAAATGAATTAATTTAATTTAATTAATTTTGTAAATGAATGAATTTAATTAAATTAAATTGGTAAATTAATTACTTTCTTTGTGGTTCCTTCACAGGTCCTGAAATGCAACTGGAACTTGTATGTGGACTGTTCCAACGCGGAAAGTAAATACCATTTCAACAAATACATTTCACAGAGCTTCCAATTCCTTCGGATCCTCGGAGAATTCTCCGCCAGCTACAAGCCTCACAATGGCACTTTGGCCGGATAAATAAAACTATGTCGTTCTATATTTTATTCAAATAATTCTTTGACAGTTTTCCGTGTGATTCCATAAAGACAATTAAAAGTTGTCGTTTTTTTGTTTATTATTGGTAAGATGGTGAAATCCTTCATTTTTGATATTTTTGACAAGACTTGAGACAATTAGGTATAATAATACTTTTGTAAAAATACAATATAACGTTTGATATTTGCTAGGATTGTGCAATATGAAAGTAAATACGAAACCAGGATTTATTTTGCGTATTTAGCGTTAAGGTTACAGGCATTAATATTTAATTGTATAAAGTATTCCTTTAAGTGTATTCTGAGTGAGTATAATTTTTGTATTTAAAAGCGAGTGTATCTGGATTAATTTTTTAGTGTCACTTTGGCAAAAAGAGCAATGCAGTGTCAATGCAAGCGGGGATACGATAGGCTCAAAACAGTCTAAAAAACGTGTCTTGCGTAATTATTTATTAGTAGGCAAAGGCAGCTCTTGTACCCCCGGGAAATTCTCTATTTATTCAGTGGTTTATGTTCACTTTTTGTTTTGTACAGCAATTATTTTTATACATTACAAAATCCTGTATGGTGTGGGAATAGTTTTCATTTACAGAAGATTTTGTTGCTATATTTTACGTTTCTGAAGTGAAACTTAAATGACAGTAGGATTTTCGAAGGCTAGTCACAAATTTAAAAAAAACAAGATTTTAAGGAATATTTTACTGGCCATGTTTCAAATGACCTTTTGTAGCTTTTAAGACTATATTGTTATTTAGTTCGTAAGAGGTAAACAATAAGTGTTTTCGTATATTTAATTAATTTAATTGTACATAAGCTATAGACAGACGTTAGAGTGAAACATTTGTATTATGCATTTCCTAATGCTAAATGCTAATTTTCCGTTGTTAAAATATTTATGATTACATTTATATACAAACATTTTATTTTTATATAAATTACATCTATTAAAAATCATGTCATGTACAACTAATCAAGAAGCAGTACATAAACATGTGGATTTCGAATTGACGATGTTTCTCTGTCTACTAATTTCTGCCCAAAAGCTATTATGTACTTTAAACCGTTTTCAGGCATTTTACAATTGATCAATCCACAAAAAGTCAATATTCAAAAGTCAAAAAGTTCATTTGAGAATGCAGCTTAATTCGCTATCATCACAATTAGTTGTTTAGAAAATTCATTTTTTAAAACAAATTCATAATGGCTTTCGATAATGTGCAGACAACTTTGGACAATTTATCTCACTTGTGATCTTCCTAAGTTCATCCTGGCAATTCTGATCATCATAAGTTCATCCTAGCAAGGGCGAGGACATTCTGGGCCATGCACAGTCGTTGCTTCTCATCTAGACCCAGCTCGGATTGAAAACTGGCCAATTCTTGGACAAGTCCGGTCATCTCTTCCTGGTCACACATTGACCCAAAAGCTCCAGCTGAGACCTGACTGCCTGGAGGAATTTTGGGGTCAAAACAGGGATTATAATAATTTGTCAACTGCCTTGTTGACCATGGTCTAATTGGTCTTCTAACGGTCAGATTGGACGATGTGGACGATGTGGACGGAGAACCGGAAGGAATAACATCTAATACTCCAGTTGAAGATGGTTGGTCCTTGCCAAGCCAATCTGGTGAAGGACTGCTCTGATTGGTCCAGGAATTATTCCTGGACACGTCCCATTCGCCCCAGACGGATCCAGAAGATCCTGGGGAAGACGAGGTTGTCATGGATCCGGATCCTCGCAAAAACTGTCCCGAATTATTATTGCCTTGCTGCGGAGGAACCGAAACCGGAGCCGAAACCGAATATTTGGTTACCCGAACCGGAAGTTTTGGGTTGGCACGTTTACGGCGCCCACTGGAAAAATTTCGGCTTAAATTCCTCGTTGAACTCCCCAAATGCCCACGGGGAACTGGAGCCTTCGGCTTCATCATGGACAATTCCATTCGAGTGGGACTGGCCAAAGAATCTCCGGGAGAAAAATGTAGAACATGAAACTCGTCCGGGTTAGCGGGAGGGCGGGATTTATGCGGACAAAAGTTGGGAGGATTAGCCCCGATTTTTTGGGCCAGAAGTTCCCGCCAGTTTTTTAACGTTGTATGAAGAGAGGGAACGGAAAGGATTTTGTCCGGCTTTATGGGAAGGTCGTAGCCCTTCCGGATTTCTTCGATGCGAGCTCCCGCCTTCCAATCTTCGAAGCTTTTTCGCACCATTTTTATACCCGTGCAAAGCCGCTCCACGAAATTTGCTAGAGCTTCAAAAATGGGGGAAATTTAAGTTAAATATATGGAATTTTTTTTATATGTGAAAAAATATACTTATGAATTAAATACGAATTACATTATACGAATTACATTATACGAATTACATTATACGAATTAAATTATACGAATTAAATACGAATTAAATACGAATTAAATACGAATTAAATACGAATTAAATACGAATTAAATACGAATTAAATACGAATTAA
>JAQGBT010004230.1:0-17142 GCA_034698585.1 Disparrhopalites patrizii | reverse complement strand
ATGAGGGAGAGAGAAACAAGAGAGAAACGAGAGAGAACCGAGAGACAGAGAGAAACAAGAGAAAAATGAGAGGGAGATAAACAAGAGAAAAATGAGGGAGAGAGAAACAAGAGAAAAATGAGAGAGAGAGAAACAAAAGGGAAACGAGAGAGATAGAAACAAAAGAGAAACGAGAGAAAGAAACAAGAGAGAAACGAGATAGAGAGGAATGCAGCTGAGAGATGGAGAGATGAAGTTGAAGAGAAAAAACGATAAAGCGGAGAATTACAGAAAGCATAGCGAAAAATACGGAATCAGAGTGAGCACAGCCGGGTAAAATAGAGAAAATGATGAAAGATAGGATTCGTATACAAATATGGGGAAAATCTAAAAGCTGGACAGAAAGGCAGGAAATACGGAGAAATAGTTGAAAGGAAAAAATCTTTGCGGGGAGAGAGGAAGATAGTGACACATGAATAGTGTCCCTTTTGCCCCCTGCACCCTCTACAATTACGCTCAGGTTCTACATAGCCACAAAACGATAGGAACGGATTGGTATTGCCTGTGATTTCCAAGAGTATTATAGAGCTTCTACTGCCACTATTACTTCTATTCCCATTACGTCCCTTACTACTACTTCGTGGGAAAGGTTTGAGTTGACACACACATAGTGTGATGCTTCAGCATTGAAATCCTATTACTAATCGTGTACACATATTCCCTCCCTTTTATGGTGCAGTGGGGGAAGGAGCGGTATCGGTCGGAAATAGGGGAGAGTCCCAGATATGGAGCAACCTTTGACTGACTTGAATTCACTAAAAGAAAAGACCATTTGAAGAAACGGACCAAGTAGCACTGTTCAAGCTCAAACATTTTCTTCATTTTCCTCCCGTCTCGCTCTCTCCCTTCCTTTTTTGCCCTCTCATTCTTTATTTCTTTCTCTTCCCGTCTAAACAGGGTCGTGGATGTTTCAATTGAATCCGACCAAAAGGAGAGTGTGCATACCTACAAAGGCTGAACGAGTCTCAATGCTGTCTTCCCTCATCCACCTTTCTTCTGTGCCCAACTAATGCTAATCTCCCATGAATACATCAAGAAACTCCTTTGCTTTTATGGCCAGTTCCCATCCTCTTCCCTTTCTTTTGCACACTCGTATTACTACCTTACTTTACCACAAAACGAGAGTTTCTGTGCCAAGAACCACCAGGGAAAGAAAGGGATGTTGGAGGAAGATAGCGAGAGAGACAGAGTGGGGCATGGAGGGCGAAAAAAAATGGAAATGAGAAACAGATACAGAATCAATTAGAGAGAGAGTCAAAACTGGGAACTGGAGCAAGTTATAGAGCAGTGAGAGACATTCCGGGAAGTAAAGGGTGGGGAAGCGAGATACTGAGGGAGGAAAGAAGGCTTTAAGGAGAATGAGAGCAAGTGAAACAAAGGGTCTGAGAAGAAGAACGAGGAAAAACAGGAAGGGTAGGAAAAATGGAGCAATCAAAAATAAGGGAGCAATAGAAAAAAGAGGTAAATGAGAGCAAAATAAATGTGAAAATAAGTGAAAAAAGAGAGCAAAATAAATGTAAGCATAAGAGAAAAAAGAGCGCAAAATAAATGTAAGCATAAGAGAAAAAAGAGCGCAAAATAAATGTAAGCATAAGAGAAAAAAGCGAGCAATATTAATTTAAACATAAGATAAAAAAGAGAGCAATATTAATTTAAACATAAGAGAAAAAAGAGAGCAAAATAAATGTAAGCATAAGAGAAAATAGAGAGCAATATTAATTTAAAAATAAGAGAAAAAAAGAGTCAAAATAAATGTAAAAATAAGAGAAAAAAATAGTCAAAATACATAAATGTAAAAATAAGAGAAAAAAATAGTCAAAATACATAAATGTAAAAATGGGAGAAAAAAGTGAGCAGAATAAATGCAAGAATAAGAGCACGAGAAATATAAAAAAAATGAGAGCAAAACAACGACCAAAATAAAAGATACAGGAGAAAAACCTGACAAAAGAGAGACTACAATTACATAGAGAGAAAATGAGCAAGTGGAATAATAACGATGTGCAAAGCATTTCCCAGTATAGCCAGCACTGACAAAGAGTATGGCCAGAAAGAGCAAAAGCAAGAAAAGAGGAAGGAAGCAAAAAAAATGCAAAAGAAATAAAAACAAGAGAAAGGAAGCAAAAAATAGCTAAAGAAATAAAAACAAGAGAAATTAAGCACAAGAGATAAAAAAATAAGGCATAAGGAAGCAAAAGAAATACAATATCAGTACAAGAAAATGACGACAAAAGAAACGATAAAACAAATTTAACGAAAAAGAGAGCAAGAGAAATAAAAAAGCAGTAGAAACTAAAAAGAGCAAAAATAGAATAGAGAAAAAAGAGCAAAAAAAGAATAGAGAAAAAAGAGCAAACGAGAGAAACAAAAATAGCGAACAGTGGCGACACGCAAATAACCAAAAAAAGAGAAAGGTAAGTAACGAAAAAAGAGGCAGGAAAGTAGCCACAAAAATTGATATAAAATAACAAAAAAGGAAAAATGATAACGATCCAACATAAAAAAGGGGACAAAATACACAATTTCCCCCTCCTTCCTAACGTGTCCCTGCTAAGCTCCTCCATATTCGTTTCCGTATATAGTACCACTGTAATACAGATCCACATTTGTCTCCCGTATTTACTTCCCTTCAGCTTGCCATATTGGAAAAATCACCAGGATTACAGGCGGTGAAGGTGGACCTAATGGATTTTTGAATTTCTTTCAATCAGATTGTGTGTATGCTTTCTTTCACCAAATTTCGTCTTTCCCTTCCATCTCCCTCCTCTCCTCCATTGCTTTCGACTAGGTCGGGGACTCCATGGATAGTATCATGACCGTCACATTCCATGTATCTAATGCCTGTGACCTTCTTTTTTCTTGTTATCTCTCTCCTCCTCCTCCTCCGACTCCTCTTCAATACATCCGGTGCATACAAATTCTTTTTTCATGTGCTCCTAACCTGGATTAACTTTTTTTCGATCGTAAGCGTATCATTGCTCAGCTTTGATTTTTGGTCTAGAGAGATTTTGTAGCATCTTTTCCCTTTCAAGTCACTCTAATTCCTTTCGTTTCCACCGAATGCCTTTTAAATTCCTTTGGACAGGTGTATCTACGCACTTGTATATACATATATAATTATATATAATTATATATATATATATATATATATATACATACATATGTACGTATCTCCATATGCCATTAATTAAAGAGCACAAAACTCATTTTGAACTCAAATTCGTCTTTTCCATGAATCCTCGGAATTTTGAGGCAAATGTCACAGTACCCCATAATAAGCTAGTGAAAGTTGACAAGGCTAAGCTAGCCTTGTCCACAGGGAAAGATATTACCCGATAAGGATTTCCCAAGTATATTGCAAATCTCGTAAAAAAATAAAAGGATTGAAAAAAGTTTCAAATTCGCAAGGGAAAACAGCTAAAATTCAGAGAATGAAAATGAGTTAGTAGGGAGGATAAAAGGATATCAACACATTTAAGGTCATGAGTTGATGCCAATGTTGGACATGTGTATATCTCTATGTGTACATACCTAATCCCTTTCCCCAAAGGACCACCAAAATACGTACGCAAAACGTATACATAAAGAGACAATGAAACAAGAACTTAAAGGGAGATGAAAATGTTTTTTTTCTCTCCCCTTCTTTTTTATTTGTTTTTGTATACTAAACGTTCCCCAAAAGATTCCACGTGAACTATAGCACATATGAGCTTTAAGAGGGGATAAATTCAAGGCTGTTCACTAGACCGTAATGTACCCAAAGGGTTGGAGTTGGAGAAAAGCTTGGCGGATTTAAAACCAATTACTGAGTAAATCTCACAAGATTGCAGATTTTTTTTTTCTTTGGTGAAAGTTTTTATTTCTTCCTCTCGTACTTGTACTTACTCTGACTTTCCTTTTTTCTCTGGGCATATTAGCCCAGATTCTAGCCCCAATTTTTAACTCCGTGGGAATTTACGATATCTCCTCCCAAATACTTTTCCCACGTTGTCGCCTAGTTCCCTCTGGATGTTCCAGGTAAATAAGATGACTTTTGATTTGCCCATATCCTTACATTATGCAGGTACTATGTGAGGATATAATCGCATTATGTATAATGCAGGAGCATATAGCAATCCCACACTTTATGTGCAGAAATCCAACTTACCATAAGCCCACATGCATTACATGAAGGTGAATGTACAAAGAGAGGAAGACTAACTGAGGAATTAAGTGAAACTGAAGGGTTATTGATTGTTTTATTCAGTCAAGAGAAAATGAATGTTGATCTCTCTCTCTCTCTTTCTCCCTATTTTGTAGTCTTTTGAGTAAATGTACTCACTCCACCCGTCTTCTTTTTTCTCTCAAGGAATTGTTCTTTTCCTCCTTGTTTAGATGCGGTTGAAAGATTCTTATGGTAAGTGGAGCGAAATTGACCTAGTTTCTACCCCTCGTCAGTGGTAACCGCCTAGATTTTCAAGGGGAAAAAAAGAGACTTTGATTCTTTCAGTGGGTGTATTACATAGGTATGTATGTATATATGTATAATGCATGTATAGGTACGTGTAATTCTTTTGCAACAAAAAGATTGGTGTAAGTATATATAAAGAAAAAAAGAGTTTTTTTGCTTACAAAACACTTTTGTCTGTATGTAAAAAGTCGGATGAATCACCAATAAAAACTTGTGTCGTAAGTTCTTTGTCTATCAAATTACCGGATTTTTTTGGTGCATCATGGACTTTCTTTTTTAAACGGACGTTTACAGTGACAATAAATATGTAATCTCACGTTTTATTGATTTTTTTCCAATCCCTGGAGAAATCTTGAGATGAAAAATAGCTCACGTATTTCCGTTGCTTTTCCCGAGAAATTTGATAGGATAAAAAAAATGCCTTTGAATCTCTGTAATCATTATTCAGGAGGCTATTTCACGTGTGGGAGTTGAATGGGAGAAGTCAGATGGGAGGAAGATTAAAAAAGGGATTTATATAGCCATATTATAGTGGATTGTGGTATAAAATTGATAGATGGGAAAGAATAATGAGGATAGAATTTGGTGGGGGGAAAGGTGGGAGGTTGGGGGATATAAAATATATTTAATTGATGTCAGTCCAATTGTCAGTTTGCTGTGCTGACATTCCACGTAATGACATTTGCCTCTCTCAACTTGTTCTAATTACGTAAGTCATGGGTCCGACAAAGACAGACAGACACACAGAGACCCACATGCTTGGACTTAATATCTGCCAGTGTTGACTAAACTTTTTTTTCGATGAAAAAGGCAATTAATTGGAGAAAGTTGGAAGATTTCTTGGGAAAACTCCGCCAGCCTCTCACTCACATGTATCCACCTATTATAGTGGGAACTCCTCCATGCATATTTTTTTTTGGACAGAGAGTAACGGAGAAAGTGTTGACAAATAAGTTTTTATTTGGTTAGTTGGATATAGTAAATTTTGCCACCTTATATGTATATATTCATATATGTATATATATACATACGAATTTTCTCATCATCACCTTTTTTTAAACTTTTGGAATTATTAGACAAATCAAAGTTGCTGTCAAAAATGATCACCATAAATAATTACATCTGTGCGCTGATTGATACCTGGAAATATATCTAAGGCGGTGGCATATGCCCTTATTTTGACAGGCAATGTGTGTAACGCCCACGGTTTCTATTAAAAGACGTATGAGGGAATTAATGAAATGAAAACACTGGCTAAATTCCGTCCGCTTGGGTTCAAAAAATTATGGTAACTTTTATTTGGAAGAAACTTTTTTTTTGGACTCATAATCACGGCCTTTCTCATCCTCTTTCCAAATTTGGGGCAGGAGTGTGGCGGAATTTGGGATTTTCTCATACATTATTACCATTCATGCCAAATAGCAGCTTTGAGGGTATAGGAAGTAGAGATGAATCGACGAAATTAAGGCCGTTGAAAGTTCAAATACTGCCAAGGAATTTTTCCTTTTCTTTTTTTATTTATCCAAGACTTAAATTTCAAAATCTCATACATTCTTTCTCATCTCGATTCTCCTCTGAATGTCTCTATCCAAAGGGATAGATGCGGCGTGAGAAAGCCGGTAGAAACGGAAGTCGAACTAAAATTAGAAAAATCTGCAGAGAACTCACAACTGAGCAAAGATTTTGTTGAAATCATCGAATTGGCGGACACTAAACTTGTATGGACTTAACCCAGTCTTAAGCACTAACCTAAGACACTACAAATTCTCTCAATAAGAGCAGGATGCATGAGCTCCCCGGCAGTGGATATAACCAGAAGCTCATCAGGGCTTTGTTGGAATTTATTTAAGCCTGCTACACTTATATTGGATCATTCCCTCAGTCCATTTTTGGTTGAAATTTTTAGTGTCTTTTATAGTTCCATTGCAAATTTTTAGTATTGACCATCTACATAAATCAACGTTGTGCAAAATCATGTAAGTAAATGTGACGATTCCATTTGAGTATTGAAGGGATACTAGAGCTATTGAAGACATTCTTGAGTTTATGGCATGTTCCGTTCCTAAGTTGCAAAAATGTTTTCCCCCTCTCACAGTGTGAAGAATAAACTTGTCGATGCAGAAGGCCAGAAAGAGCTTTCTTAATCAAAAATGAACATGTCTACAGTACTGATAGACTGACACAATAAGTACATCACATGAACAACAAAAAAAGAAGTTTCACAACTTCCCCCAAACTTCTTTCCTAAACCTCAGTGCTGACAGTGGGGAAAATACACATACGTATACACACGTAACTTCAGCTGGTTGAGAAGAACAGAGAGATGCATAAAAAAAGGGCAGTAGACAAGATTATGATTCCCGTACAGGTTTCACTTTCTTGTGGAGGAATTCCACGTAGGTACATTGGCAAAGGTTTCTGGAAGTGAGATCCGAGAGAGATAGAGAGGGTAAAACATAAGAAAAAATAGTAGGGAAAAGGCTGAAGAAAGAGAGAGAAATGAGGAAACGAGAGGCAACGAATCACAGAGAAGAAGGAGCATAGGGAAAATGATAAAAAATGCATCAAAGAGAGAAAGATAGCAAAAATAAGCCAAGTGAGGATAATTAAAAAGGAGCAAAGACAGAAAAATCAGGAAAACAATCAGGACAAGGAGCAAACAGAGAAACACAAAAAAAAGAGAAAACATGAGAAAGAACCAGCAGAAATAAGAGTACAACATTTAGATGAAAGAGCCGATATAAAAGAAAAAATGAAAGAGAAAGATGAAAGAGAAATGTTTTATTGCGAAGCTAAGAGTGAAAAAAGAATATAAACCAGAAAGAGAAGTAGAGACGAAATGTCAGAAAGAGAGAGAGAGAGAGGAGTGATGAGAGTAGAAGCGAAGGAAAAAATCAGAAATAGAAGTAAGCAGAGAAGAAATGAGAGAGAAATGTCGGGACGAGAAGTGAAGAGAAAATAAATGAGAGAAATGTCGGAAAGAGAAGGAAAACAAAAAAAATAGAGAAAACTGAGAATTAGAGACGTAAACCGAAAAGAAATGAGAGAAAAATGAGAAATAGACGCAAACCGAAAAGAAATGAGAGAAAACTGAGAAAGAGACGTAAACCTATAAGAAATGAGGGGAAAATGAGAAAAAGACGTAAACCGTAAAGAAATGAAAGAATACATGAAAGAAGTACAAAGGTAAGAAATGAGAGAAACGATCAGAAATAGAAAGTGAAGAATGGAGAATGAAATTGATGCAGGAAGAAAGACTGAGATGGAAACAAAGGATCAAGGGGAAATAAAGGGGGAAATGAAAAAAGTATGGACGGGAGAACGACAGAAGAAATTGAGAGAGACAGAAAAGAAAAGAGGAGGAAAATGAGAGAAAGCATCGAGAAGAAAAGAGCAAGAGGAAATGAAAAAAGGAGAGAGAGAGAGAGCGTTCCAGACGAAGTAGTGAAAGTGAGAGAAAGTTTGAGAACTGTTCTTGTGACAGGAGAAGGGAGAGTTGATGTGTATTAACTCAGGGTTAAATTTATGCCCTCTCTCACTCTCCCTTCAACAAATATATCGTCTTTTTTTCCCCTTGCCCAAGTGTTGTACACGATTCTACAACTACCACCATTTCCCCCTCTGTCTTCAAAGGAGAGGAAGATTTGGAGGGGAGAAAAAAAACTGCGGATTCATCCTTGAATGCATGTGCTCCATCGTATCCTTGTCATACCTTGACAATGATTGTGAGTTTGTGTGAAAAAAAAAATAATCCCGCATTTAGGCCACTATACCCTCACACACCCCTGGTAAAGGGAGGGCAATGGCGGAGTGTCAAAACAAAATTTATTCTCGTATTCTACCTCCAGTATATTTTTTGACAGGATGTACTTGTCGACTACAACATTTTCCCCCTAGTTTTTTTTTTTGGGCACAGCCAAATTCTCTCTGTAACTTATTTTTGAAGAGCACTCAAAGCAGATTTTCCCTTTTGAATCTCCTTTATAATCCTTTGATATTTATTCCCCCTCTTACGGGTATCATTGGCCATAGTCCTATTAAATTCCAATCTTCCATTTTTTTTCTTGATTCCCACAAATCATTCAATTCCTAGAAATCATTTCAAGGTTTAGCATCCCTGTGGTATGACTTGGCCAGTATATATTTTTTCCATCAACCACAAGTTTTTTTTAAAAGAAGCGAAAGAGCTAAGGAGATGGAAACTTTATTTCTCGACAGGAAAATGCTTCTTAAATAATATAACAAATCAAGACCATGATTTTTTTTCAGGTACTCTACTCTCCCTTGTTTTATCACTTGACTTTGTTTCTTGTGGCGGAACGGAGTAGCTAAAATGTATGATTTTTCTTAGCATATACTACGGCCACTTAGGACCCAGTGAAATCTTGACGGACTCCATATTTCTGGAACTTTCTCGGGTATATATAGGTACATGGTGATGTTTTTCTTGCTCTTGATATTAACCACTTGTGTTTACAGAAACTATCATACCACAAATGTATACGTACAGAGCCACATGAGTAAAAAGAGAGTCTTACTCCAATAACTTTTTTTTGCCAGTTATGTTTCATTTCTTCCTTTCTGCCTGGTATGTATTGGTGTGAGAGGAAGGTAAGAGAAAAAATTGGAGATCTAACGAAAGGGAATCAAGACTAGTTCACTGGTATCGAGTTACATTACTTTACACACGTATATACAGACGCACAGGAGGAGCTGTAATATGGAGTAAGCTTCACCGGAAATTTACTCGAAAAGCACTTGGGAACATTTTTTTCCCTTTGGGTTCCACTTCAATACTCCCACTTGAGAGAGAGAGAGAGAGAGAGAGAGAGAGAGAGAGAGACAAGGAGAGCAAAGTGAGTGACTGAAGAGCCGAAGAATGTAAGGGAAAGGAGAGAAAATAAGATAGCAGAAAGACACAGTCATGGACAAATCTTGGAGTGGAGAGGATCTTCCTCTCTCTCTCTCTCTCTCTCTTCTATCTCCTCAACAAAATATCTCTCTTCCTCCTATCACTCGCACCTTCACTTTCTTGGGATGAAAAAATAGGCGACGATGTAACTGTTTGCTATGTGAAAGCTGCACATACCAGTCATTCCGGAGATTCCTCTCTTCCCCTTCTCTTCATCTTTAGAACCTTCAATTATCTGTCAGTGATTTGGAGAAAGGAGAGTTAAAGAGGGAGGGAACATAAGGAAAATAGAGAAGGGGAATAGGTAGAATGAGGACAAGGAAGAGAGAAGAACTGTAAGACTGACAGAGAAGAAGAAACCCAATAAAGCGAGTAAGAGAGAGAAAAGAAATAAAGAGAGACATACAGGGAAAAAACGAGAGGAAATAAAGGGGAAGGGAACAAAAGAGAAAGCGGAAGCAAGATAGAGAGAGAGAAATGCTAAAAACAGGAGGAAATAGAACAAAAGTTAAAAGTAAATGGAGAAATAGAGAAATAGAGAATTAAAAAAAAACAGAGAAAAGGTAAGGTGAAATAGAGAAATGCAATAAAAAACAGAAAAAACGGTAAATAAAAGGAGAAATAGAGAAATAAAATAAAAAACAGAAAAAAAGGCAAATAAAAGGGGAAATAGAGAAATAAAAAACAGAAAAAAAGCAGATAAAAGGAGAATTAGAGAGATAAAATAAGAAATTGAAAAAAGGAGAAAAAAGCAAAGAAAAGGAAAGAGAAAAAGAAGCAAAAAAAGGAGGAGAAAAAAGCAAAGAGGAAACAAACATAAATACATAAAAAAGAAACAAAGAGAAATCAAGAGAGGGCAAAGAGAAATTAAGAGAAAGAGAGACAAGAAACAATTGGGAAAACGATGAGAAATAGAGAGGTAGAAAAAAGTAAAAAAAAAAAAAAAAAAGCAAAGAGAAAGCAAAGCAAAACGAGGAAAACGACTACTAGGGAAAAGGAGAGAAAGCAAAACAAGAAGAAAAACGACTGGGAAAAGGAGAGAAATAAAGGAACAGCTAACGATGGAGACCTAAATTGGAGGAGAGACGGAAGCAGTGAAAGGAGAGAGAGAAAAAAAAGGAATTCCGACTAAGAAAATAAAAGAGATCAAGAGGTATAGAAAGAGAGATTGTGAGAGCCAATAGGGGAAGAAGGCGAGAAATATAGGAAGAATGAAAATTGCAGACAGAAAGAGAAAGAGAGAAGAAAAGTTTGCTGGGTTGGAGAGTTTTGTTGTCAGAATGATTGAAACAAGTTTTCCCACCATGTTGTCATGATTCGTGATTCAATTAATTTTTGATTTTATTTCTTCTCCACCCCACTAGAAAAAAAACTGGACATACATTGCACCCTCTCTCAACCTCCTAAAGTCCGAAGTTCCTTAAAAACACCAAAAAACAACATTCTCCCTCTCGACTTTCCACTCATAAATAATTTTTTTCAAATCTTTTTTTCACCTCTCTCTGTGCTACTGCATTTTCGTAAACATATTTTTTTAACCATATCAAAATTATATTTTCACGCCCACATGAGCAACATTGGGACGTTAAAACATGTTATTATATTTTCTCTGTACACACCGTGTCCGACATTGTATTCTGTTTACATCAAGTGAGAGGAAAAGATCTCCTTTGAGTAATGACTGGGAAGCCCCCCAATAGTAGGGGAGGAGGAGACGCCAACCAAGTGAAAAAATGCTCCCAAATGGAGGAAAGAGATGAATTGACAGGAATTGGAGAGAGAAACAAGGAGGAAGTGGAGAACCGGACGAGGAAAAATCAAGGAACTGACTGAGTGATAGACCAAAACACATTATATTAAACCTTTTAGGATGCACACCACGCCACTAAGACTCACTGAAGAATCCCCAAGAAAAAAAAATACTGGGCTCAATGGAGGTATAAAACTCTTTGAGAAAGGGAAAGATTTGAAGACGAAAGAAAAGAGAAAGCAAAAAACGGGAGAATCCTCTCTCTCTCTCTCTCTCTCTGTCTTTTCCCGCCTCAGTTGACGGAGTGCGTGAGTTGGACGGGAAAGACGGGGAGGATATTGAGATGTAAAAGATTGAGGGGAGCGGGAACCCAACAAGACAAAGAAGTATATAGGAAGCCATGATGTGTGACGGGAGGACTGTCACCATCAAATAAATCCCCCGTAATAATGTCCTTAATAGAAGCACACACCCACCCATACAAAAAGATTCCAGGGCTCCATCCCCTCCCTACATATGACAAGTCTTTCAAGAAAACTCTTCTAACGCCACCAATTTTTTTTATTAGTCAATACGACATTCTTTAACTACTTATATCGGATTATAGTTATACAAAAATTCTCCAATGCAAAAATAGACTGCATCCCATCCTCTTCCTCTCATGCCTGACAAGGGCGAGGAAATACTTTCTTCCCCGCTAATAGCGCCATGCCTCATGGTCACACTCAGGCCCGAACGGCCCAAACACAAATAAAGGTAGTTAAGCTACAAAATAAAATATAAAAAAGTGCTAAATAAGTACCTCACGGGTGAGCGAGTTCGTATTAGCCTTATCCCACACAGACGATAAGTGCTTGCTTGAGGTTATGAATGTCTCATCTCGGTACTAACCTCCTCCAATCGGAGGATTGAGTTCCTCAGTTTCACATGGGAGGATTGAAACGAACACAATATTTCTTCAAAAGATAAATTAAACGGGTACGTAATAGGGACGTGACCATGCAAAAGGGGAGTAAGAAGAGACAAAACAGAGGGATAAATAGAGAAAGAGAGAGAGACAGAGAGAAAATGAGTAACAAGGAATTACAGGACATAAGTGAGATGAATAATTTTGCGGAGAAGCTTGTGAAGGAAGGGACAGAGTATTTCCGCAAGAATTAGTGGGTAAATGGAGGTAGAAAGAAGCCAAACAACCAAGATAGACAAGAGAGAGAGAAATACATATTAACCTTGGCCTTAAAGGAAGTTATAGTAGATGTACATTGAAATTAATCCCTGGAAACGCAGATTACAAAGAGAGAGAGGCAGATGAAAGAGAAACGAAGAGACAAGACATGTGGGAAACATTGTAAGATGCAAAGGAAAGAAAGGTACGGATAGAGAACGAGAGAGAGAAAGAGAGAGAAAGCAAAAAGAAGTGGTGAATGAAGAAACGAGACAAAACAGGAAAATGATAGAAAGAAAGAGAGACAAAACAGGAAATTGATAGGAAGAAATTAGGACAATACAATAGTAATAGAGGGAAATATAGATGAAAAAGAAAGTAATAGAGAGAAAGAGACAAAAAATCGAGACAATAGAGAGAAAGAGCAGCGGCAGAAAGTAAAAGAGAAACTAAGGGGAAAAGATATAAACAGAACGAATGCAGAGAATGGGAGAGAAACAAAGACAGGTCGAAGAAGCTGTAGAGAGAAAGGCATACACAAATACAAGTGAGAGAAATACAGTAAATCAGGAAAGAAAAACAAGCGGAAAGACAGGAGAAAGACAAAAAATGACAAAAAATGCAAGAAAATCTGCGAAGACAGAGGAACAAATTCTACAGGGATATAGGTAAGAATAGAAAGGAAAAAAGTCAGAAGCACGAGAAATAATATGAAAAAAATGTAGGATGGGAAAAGAAATTTAAAAAGAAAAGACTTCCAGCTCCAGGAAAAATGGAGGTGGATATGAGAAACGACGTATAATAATAACTACGGAAATCATGCATGTACGCTTTCCGTATACATACGCGTCAAGCTTGATGCAGTGCTTATGGAAGAGGTGATTGAGAAAAGCAGGTTTTCCGCATCCTTCCGTTTCGTTTGTTCATATGGATGAGGATTTTCCGGTGCAAGGACCACCATTTCCCTCTCTCTCCCCATAGCCCTAGGGCAACAATCTCAAGATTCCAGAAAAATAAAATGCAAGAAAGAACTACTACAAAGGGGAAGACGAAAGGAAGTAGCTTTTGAAAAACGGGGTAAGATTAGAAAAAAATAGAAGTTCGTGTCAGTATAGATTTAGGAGAAATGTTCCTTTTGCCTCCATGACTAAAGGGGTAAAAGAGGAGAGAGGAGATGGGAAATAATGGGAGGGGGGAAATTCAAGTTCTCTCTGAGTCGAGTGGGAGAGGAGGGGGAGGAGGAGACAGAGACAAAGAGTGAGACAAAGAGTGAGACAAAGAGTGAGAAAGAGAGAGAAAGAGAGAGAGAAAGAGAGAAAGAGAGAGAAAGAGAGAGAAATGATACAAGGGAAAAATACGTGAGGAACTTCAAGGAGAGAAAGAAAAAAAGTAATACCTAAGGCAAGGAAGTAAATCACTTGTAATGAAAATCGCACCCTTTCTCCTTCCTTATTACCAAGTATTTATCTATGTATCTAGAAAAAAAAACTCCAACCCTCCAACTTTTCCCGGACTTTCCCCGTTTTCCTTGCAGCTCTCCTTTCTCTCATATTGTGACGTCCTTTTTTTATTTATTGTATCTGCACGTGCACATTCTGTCACTTTTCAACTCATTCTTCTACTACACTGTTTTTTGGTGCTGTGTGAATTACCATTTATGTCTCTTACTCCCTCAAACAAGAACGATTCTTTCCCGTCTTTCTCTCTCCTTTTTTTTTATTACTCTCAATGAAAATTACAGCGAATCTCTCTCATGGTGCCTTTGGGGACGGAGAAAAAACAAAGGGAAATTCCAGCTTTAATCTGTGGTGTAATTACACTCATAATTAACTTGTATTATCACTTGCATTATAGTATTATAAATTACGCATGTGAACCAAATGAAATTGCACGTGTAACAAATTATATTGCATGTGTCAAACAAAACATTTGTGTCAACTGGCAGAATTTACAACGTTAAATTTCCAGCCTTCAATTATAAGCCGAAATGGTCTATTTTTTCCGAAATTGTTCTATTTTCTTCTGGTGACACATCTGAACAAAAATAGTTGGGTTTGTCCACCAAAAATAATTCTATTGTACTTACGTTCAAAAGAGCCCTATGAAAACAATTAATTTCAAAGATTACGTGTACCGAACATCATTGCTTTGTTGTCATTAGTTTCCCCTAGATTTAGAACTGGGAAGGGTATTGACGAGTGTTGAGTTACAGACAAGCCTATAATTTTAAATCTGATTCCTGGAATTTTCTGCCACTGTCAACAAGTTCAGTGGAAATTTGGGAATGTGCTGTATTTTAATTGGAAAATTTCCTACGTACTGAATATCCAATTTGTTTCCTTTTAAACTCGAAATGTAAGGAGTGGGGGAAGAGATCAAAGCTTTCCAGAATCGATTTTTTTGGCAATACCAACACCATGAAGTAAAGGGTGCCCAGAAACATTATATATCCATATTACTCTATAACCCACATTGTCAGAGACCAGTGAAAACATGTTTCCATGCAGAATTGCAGAATTTTATTGCGGACCTGGAAAACAAAATTTGTTCTGATCCGACCAAGTTTACAAGATTAACCAATTGATGGTTTTTTTTTCAAAATAAGTCTAAAATCTTAATTTTCAACAAAATTTAATTTTTGATTCCGTTTTTTTAGCCAAAACTATTGTTTCTACAACCTTGCAAAACGGGACAAACATGTTTTTTATAGAAATGCTTTGCGGATCTAATTGTAAGAAAAACCTCATAATTCTGATCAAACAAGAATTGATCCGGTTTTTTAACGATTTTTCCGCTCCAAGTTAATAGTTATATGAATTTCGTGGTGAAATTTTGCAGCTTCTTGCGTCGTAAAATTTCGCTGGCAAATCAAACATTTTTGAACTTGGCGCGGAGAAATTCTCATTACTTGATAAATTCTAGCTATACAGAAATTGTAACTTTTTTATTAGATCCGTAAAAAGCATTCTCTTCGAAAAACACATTTGTTTCATTTTGCACAATTACGAGACAATAAAATTTTTGTCCTGAAAGACGGACACAAAAAGTCCTGTCGAAAATCGAGTCTGTTTGATTTTTTATAAAGACACCGACGTGACTTGGCTAATTCTGGTCGGTTCAGAATAAAATCCGTTTCCCGTATCCGCAATAAAATTCTGCACACAATAAATGTTTACACTATTCTCAAGAATTGCATAGAGAAATGGGCGTATACAATGTTTACACGGCAGCCTGTATACAGATTCATACTGGGCTGGAAGCTGTTATTTTTTAATTTCAACCTCCTTACCTGGATCCGTTACAAATGAAGGGTGGAGACCCAGAGATGAATCAGCTAAGACAAAGGACATTATCCAGCATTATAATGAGCCATTATATTTCCTACGTTTCTCCCTTCTTTGGCCTTTGATCTTGGAGAAAGGTGCGGGATGGAAAGCTCTCAGGAATTCATATGATAAAAAATCCCGATCAGACAAAATATATTCTTAACCCTTTTCCCTTCTTTCTCCCACAAATACAACTAGGACGAATGAAGTACTTCAGCCGTAAACAGTTCAATTTGTTGGAGAATAACGGAAAAAGTAGAGGAGGACGTTGAGCACAGCTGTACTTCAAAGATGTGCCTGCGAAAGGATGTATATAGCAAACACATCTAAAAGGACAAGTGTACCAATGGGTTTAATACGATTTAACGTAATCATCCAAATCCGTGTTGTAACATTATCAATGGGTATCTTCCCTTCCGAGTCATCTCACCCACCCAACACAAGCATGCCCATGGAAGGTATTAGTCAGCCATGCGTGAAAATAAATACGTGCGTCTTCACTGACAATCCAGGAAGGGGAATCATAGAACAATCATAATGACTTGTTTGCAAACTCCCTAAGCTTACACCCAGAAGCCGTAACAGGAAGGTGTATCCAGTGAATGGGCCACAAAGGACGGGAAATATCACATCCGTGTATCCAAGTACTCTGTATACGCATTGTAGTAATTGACCAGGTGCATTGGCCCATTCTCTCTCACTTTGACTTTGATTCGTCATTGCAGTCATTTTTTAAGCATGAAGCCTCACAACAGTCAATCAATGTCCAGTAGAATTATACATATTATGGACAACGGAAGCAAAGAGAGAGAGAGAGAGAGAGAGAAATGAAAACAGAAATAGCAGCGCAATCAGAGAAGGGAGACAGAAACGTAGAGAGAGGCGGAGAGCGAAATGTAGCGAGAAAGAGGGAGAGGAAGAAAGGGATTAGCGAGAGAGAAGCAGAGGGGAAGAGAGAGGAAACGAGAGACAGAAAAAGAGAGATTGTGCAAGGGACAGAAAGACAGAGTTAAGGAGAAAGAGACAGGCTGCGAGACAGTGAGATGCAAGAGTGTGCGAGACATTCGGTAGATAGAGAGGGAAAGAGAGAGACAAGAGATACGGAGAGAAGTAGAAAGAGAGAGACGGAGACAGAGAAACGAAGAAAAATGACGAAGGAGAATAGAGAGAGAGCGCTACAAAAGAAAGAGAGGGAAAGGAGAAGGAAAATAAGAGATACAGAGAGACGAAGAGAAAAGGCAAAGGAGAGAGGAAAGGAGGAAGAGACAGTGACAAAATAAAAAGATGGTTAGGGGAAAGGAGAAAGAGAAATGAAGAAAGACAGCGAGAGGGAAGTAGAAAGGGATACAAAGGGAGAAAGAGAGAGAGAAAAGAAGTAAGAGAAGAGAAGAAGAGAAGTAAGAGAGAGACAGAGAGAGAAGTAAGAGAGACAGAGAGAGAAGTAAGAGAGACAGAGAGAGAAGTAAGAGAGACAGAGAGAGAAGTAAGAGAGACAGAGAG
>JAQGBT010004229.1:0-17142 GCA_034698585.1 Disparrhopalites patrizii | reverse complement strand
AGGAGGAGAAAATCAAGAAAAACAAAATTGCAAAAGGAGGAGAAAATCAAGAAAAACAAAATTGCAAAAGGAGGAGAAAATCAAGAAAAACAAAATTGCAAAAGGAGGAGACATTCAAGAAAAACAAAATTGCAAAGGGATAAAATCACGAGAAAGAAAAATACAGACCGAAGAGACAGCGTAGATGGAAGGAAAATCTCAAAAAAAAAGAGAAAAAGACTGGTACGGTTTATAAGGATTATTGAGCGATTTTAGCGGCATTTGTAGAATAATGGATGAACACTTTAACGGATGACGCACACAGTTAGACGCAAGTTGTAGTCACATTACGATGGCATAAACACGTATGTATGTATATCTAAAATATCTACAATGCTTATCAATTTTAGTAAACCAGCGATTAATCATTTAATTTAAATCTATAACGAATAACAATTGGAGGGAGAAAAAGCGAGAAAGGCAGAGACGAGAGAGAAAGGCTGGGAAAAAGTGGGTGCTGAAAGGTTTGAATGGGAAAACGGCATGACAATTCATATGAAAGAGAGAAACAGGGAAAAAGGGAAAGAGAAAAATGGGTTGAAAAAGAGAAAGGAGATAATACAGATTGTTATTAGAGGGAACACGGCTCCTAATATATATAGGTGAAACCGGCGGGAAGGGAGTAAAACCCAGCAAAAGGGGTAAAAATCGGTAAATGCACTGGGGGATAAGAAGATGGGCTAAAGAACCCCCGAAGAAGATGAAATGGCTTGATACTCGGGGACGGAAATGGGGAAATGATGATGATTGTCGGACAAGTCGAATGATGAGATGACTAAAGAGAAATATATAAGATAAGCGCTTGTCTCGACTTAAAAAAAAGTATATAGAGAAAGGCAGATCAGAATTGAAGAGGAAAATACCAGGGAAAAAAGTGAGGGTAGATTCTTACTTTCACCGTTCAACCCTCCCATTTTTTTTTGTTCTTCACAACTTCACATTTATACATAATTCCATCTCCCCTCTTCAATCGTGTACATTTGAGACGTAAAGCAGTGAGTGAGAGCAAAATAGAGAGAGAGAGAACAATTTCCTGGAGAAAGGAGATGCAAAGTACTTTTAGGGAAATGTGAACTCTATAATCGTCTTTGTGGCTTAAAAATGTTTTAATTTCCTATGAATCCAAACAAAAGTCCCTCTCATTTTCTTGGCATATAACTCTACAGAGAAAGAGAGAGAGAGAAAAAAAAACGATGAAAAAAAAAGGGAGAAAAGGTTTCAATCCCATCTTGATGGAATAAAAAAAATACCCACCAAGAAGAACACATACAAAACTCATTTTTTAATAGGAAAAACTTATGTTCCATGTACATAGAAAGATGCGGATTCTCCAGGAGAAATACGGTAGGAAAAAAGGATGAAAAAAACTGGGCAATTTATATTATTCTTCCTTCGTATTAAGGAACATCACGTTTTTCATCTCTTTTTCCCTCCACGTCATCCTTTCTTTTCCTCTTAAAAATTACGCGTGCATCTTTTTTATCTCCAAATCACATTATAAGCCCTTTTTATGTAATGTGTAATACCTAAAAAAAAAGATTGAATTCAAATTTGTGATCCACTAAAAAAATATATAAAATGCTAACCTTTCGCGACTCTACCGAGTATTTGATGGGGAGGGCTTTATTTAGAGAGGACACAAAAATGACTGGAACTACACAATTTCTTCCGTCTTAAAAGTTCCTTCATCTTTGACTTCAAAAAAAAGTTTTTTTTTTATTTGGCATAAAAGAAGGGTAGATATCTTTTATCATGTCAACCCTTGACATGTAAGAGACCTTTGAGGGGAATTTTCGGGGAGATTGCCTTGTGGACGTTACATTATTATTAGCAAGAGTGGTAAGTCAGTGTTGAGAATAGACCTTTTCTTCCCATTTTTAATACTTTTGTATAGGCTTTTTCAGCTTGCCTTCGGCCCGTTGTTGTGGCGGGAAATTTTCGGGATGAAAATTCAGCGATTTTTTCTCAGAAATAAGTTCTTGTATAAAGTCGGTGTCGCAAATCATGTGTTTCTTCAAAAATCCATCTATCAAATTACGACAAATTTAAGGATTTCAAAATGTTGAACCTAAGCCCTTTTGCACCTAAAAAAACCATCTGGTCGAGGTTATTTCTGCAGAGACCAACCACGATAACACGATAACGATTGGTGCCTTGACCACTAATAATCATAATAAATCCCCCGGAAATCACGTTTGGATATTTTTTTATATTTTGTGTTTAATGTGGTTTGAAAGTTTTTTCCATATTAAAATTTAGTGACCACGAATTGCATTTTTTTTTGAAACCCCTGCAAATTTTTGGATTTGAAAAAATGTACAGATCCCGTAGGCAATATACATTCTATAAATACTAACGTGGGTTTTCCCATAAGGATTTACCCAAAAAGATATCTTCGAGTATTAATTTTCAATATTTTTTTTGAAGTGAGATTTCCAGATAAATTTACTATGATGGCAATGGAAATTACTCAAGGCGCTATTATAATATTGAAGTTTGATTTGATTCTGTTAGCGGAATTCTGTGGATTTGGACGTCTTCACAGGTAGACATAAATCCTTTTGCATTTAAATGTTTTTACCCGGATTTTTATTCATTTTTGAATGATCCATTGATCAAAATAAAATGGCCAAGGATTGCCTAGCCATAGGATACCAATTTTCTGTAAAAACTCTGATTCTGAATATTTCGGACTGAACCCCTTTTACTTTCAAACACTGCATATTTATTTATTTGCATATATTATTACCACATATTTATTTGGTACTATAGCACTGACAGTATATCAATAAATAATTTCCAGTGAGCTTGTGCGATGTAACTGGATGCACATATTTATAATCATAAAAAGCAGTTGAGCGTAGAATCTTCTGCAGCTTCATTCATGTGTATCAAGTTGCCCCATTCAAGCTTAACCCCTTCCGATAGGCCCAAGCAATCATAATAACTTGTATTTAATCTCATCCAGAGATTCTATGGACTTTAAACAATTAAAACGGATGAACAATTTTTAATGTCCCCAGGCAATATTCACTAATAAATTATTTTCAATTCAGCTTTTGACGGAAGGGGAAACGTTTCTTTTTGGATATGAAAAGTTGGTGCTTGTTGAAGGAAAGTCCAAAACATGATTTTGCCCATCAATTGTCTTTGTGGCAGTTGATATGCCTAAAAAGTGGCATTCTTCATTGAAAGGTATTCAAAAGCATAAGGCATAAGGACAGCAAAGAAAAAAGAAAAATTCGAGAGTCGTTTCGAAATAGTTTAAAAGCCCGAAATGTCTCTTTGAGTCCTTTTTTAAACAAACTGTTTATATTATTAATACTTTTTTGTAACTAGAGTACTAATATTTAGGGCAAGTCAAAAGCATAACAGGACAAACTTCGTTTTATACCATTTTAAGTTAGTTTCAGACACATTAACATCAATTTTTAGAAACAAATAAGGCATTAAAAAAACACAATTTGAAAACAAAAATCATAAAAAGCATTACAAAAAATTGCGGTAAAATAGCAAATTAAAACGTTTAATTTTGTACAAGAAAAGGTATTTTTACTGTAACTTGTTGATTTTAGGCACCAAATCAGCATGTTTTTTTTTAATCTATCAAAAATAGCCTAAATTGATAGTGTAAAAAGCATAATTGCATAATTCTTGGATAAACAACATGGTAAATATTTTATCAATCAATTTTAATTTTTAGCAATTTTTTATCAATATTTTTTTTTGTCAATTTTTTTAATTTATCAATAAATAATATAAGTTGGCGTGGCCTATAATATTGGACCACAAAAATGCCTTCTTGTCACCTTTAGGTACAAAAATTTGGGTCCCTGTCACATTTAGGGACTTGTTCCCTGGACCCGCAAAATGTTGAAAGGCCCTACGGACCATCTAGCGCCGTAATACAAAACGTTTCCCGCAGGCCTTTCGAATGGAAAATTTAGAGGCGGGTAATTTGAATATTTCTGACAATATTGGGCGAAATTCTTTTTCATCCCTTTTTGATTGATTTTTTCGAATTTTTTACATACTCAAACGTGTATTACTTTTTGCACGGTACACACAGTGCTGTTTTTAGGGAATGTTTTTTAACTAACTATAAGGTTAGTTCAGTTAGTCGTTTTTTTTTTAATTCGTGAAGAAATGGTAGATTTTAGTGGAGATTACTTAACTCCTGGATAATGCCTTGATTTTTGTAGTTTAGTCCATTTAAAAATTTTCCCCGAATTTTTTTTTTGGGGGTATTTATACTACCTTGTGCGAAACCGTTTTAGGGCGTCAACCATGAAGGAATAGAATTGTCAAAGAATAAAGGGGATTTTTTTTTACAATTTTGTATTGGAAAAGGTGCTAGAACCTCTTAATCAGGGAGTGTTCTTCGTCCACAAGTATTTTTTGTTGTAAAGATGGAGTTCGTAGAATTAATTAAAGCTCCGACAGTTGACAATGTTGTGATGAAGCGACCTTTGTTTCCGAATGTCGAGGGCACTTTGTGTATCACGGGTCATCATATTATTTTGTCTTCGAGGAAGGAAAGCACCGAAGAACTTTGGGTAAGTTTCTGGATTTTGACTGGCTAAAATGGGTGTCTAAATTAATGTGTACAAGTAGGTGACCTTTTGATTTTTATATATGCCAACCTTTGATATTAAAATGGGAAAACTGCCGGTATCTTGATGAAGTTCATGTTCGTTAAGCAATCATTTGAAATGTTAACCTTTTAATTATCTGTTGAATTACTCCATAACTCCATACGTTGTTATTTTGTTTGCAGTTATTGCACCGAAATGTGGACGTTGTAGAAAAGAAACAGTCAACTTTTGGGGGCGGGACGGTAATACTCAAGTGCAAGGATTTTGCAATTATTCACCTGGAGATCTTAAATACAGAAGAGTTTAATAATGTTGCGGTGTCTATGGATGCCCTATGTCAAATAGGTAAGGTCAACGCCACATGTGTAACGTCGTAGTGTGCAGGCAATTGTATCGGTTTGGGCTTTTGATTTTATGAAAGTTATTCAATAATGATGTAACGAATAATTTATTTCAACAGAAGAAACAAGTCTACTTTACCCGTTTTTCTACCGACCTATGTACAACATTGTTGAAGATGGCTGGACCGCATTCACGACTGAGTCAGAATTTTCAAAATTAGTTTTAAAATCCGAAGATTGGAGGATAAGTCATGTCAATAAGGATTATACGGTTAGTTATCAATGCTCCAACTGTATAGTTCCTTGTTACTGGTGTTGTAGACCAAAACAGATTCACTAAAATATTTGAATGCATGTGTCTAATTATTTTATTATTATACTAATGGTTGGATATTTTTATTAAAAGGTGTGCAACTCGTACCCGGCGTCTGTAGTTGTTCCGAAATCTGTGCCTGATGAAATCATTGTGACTGCTGCCGGTTTTCGACAAGGAGGACGATTCCCGATTCTGTGTTACCGCCACGATAATGGGGCAGTTCTGCTCCGGAGTGGACAGCCCCTGGTGGGTCCAAGTGGGAAGCGGTGCAAGGAAGATGAGAGGCTCATTAATTCTGTGTTGGGCCCTGGAAAACGGGGTTACATCATCGATACTCGGACCCAAACCCTAGCTCAAACTGCGAAGGTGATTTTAATAGGAAGAAATCCCTTTATCAGATACTTCAGTTATTTCTTTCGATTTTGTATCGTAGTTGATTGTAGATAGAATATTTTTATGTTGTGTTTATGATACATGTGCATGTAAGTATTTCTTTATTTACTATTTATTGTTTTTTTTTACTATGAAATTGGAAACACATGTGAAGTTACACGTACATACATGTAGTGGTAGTAAAACAATAGCTTGGTAAATGTACCTTTCAACACGTTATTATATTTAAAAAAGTAGTTAGTGTGGATTGAGAAATGGTACAGCTCTTTATTTAATCTCGTTTTAAATGGCCAAGAAAATCAAAGAATTGAGTATGTTTAAAGAATTCAATTTTGATTCAATTCTCTTATGTTTCACTCTCCCCTCAGAATATTAGTAGCCCTTCAACCGTATGTATTTTTGTGGTTGTAACGTAACAATCATTATTTTCTTTGTCTTACCACGAACGTTTTTTGTTTCTTCTTCGTTTTCTTTCTATGTAGACTGAATTGTGGTTGGTTGTTAATTAACTCCTACTTTTAGTTTCTAATTAATCTTGCTCTGAGTATCTTTATTATTATTACAAGTTCATTTCTTTTTCATAGATTTTCAAGATCTCTGCATTTAATTTGTGTACTTTCATGTTCTACCTTATTTGGTGTTCCTCTTAAAAACCGCTGACAGTACGCAACCTTTTTGCTTTTCTTTTACTGAAAATCCCGGTGGGTAAGCTTGTTTCCAGGCACGGTATTGCCTGAACTTTTCTTTATTTTTTCATAACTACAGCTTTCAATTTTACATACAGATCCCTTTTGTGCATTTTTTTCATTATTTGATTGAATGTGAATAATTTTTTCGCATTTGTAAAAATAAATATTTTGAAGGGTGAATTCACCCTTCAGTTAAAAATTATTTTTAAAATACGAATTACGATGAAATCAGCAACAGTTAAAACGAGGTTAGAAAATGAGAGAGAACTAAAGTAGTCCACTGGGATATGGGTGGCAATTCAGGTTATATTTGATTGGCAGTCCCGTGGTGGAGGGTTTGAGTTGGAAATTCATTACCCTCAGTGGCGTCGGATTCACAAACCTATTGAGCGGCATCATAACCTCTTGGATTCCCTGGCCAAATTATTGGAAGGTTAGTCAAAGCGACAACAATTCAATATGAAATTTCATCAAGCAGCATTTTTCGTCGTGCTCATAAAAACTAGCATGCAAATATAAGTGAAACAATTCTCGTTCGTGTGACTTTCATACAGCTTGTAGTGACACCGGAAGTACTATGGACAAGTGGTTGAGTCGACTGGAAGCTAGTAATTGGATGGCCCATGTCCGAGACACCCTAAATTGTTCCTGTTTAGTGGCCCAATGTTTGGACCAGGTGTTTTATTTAATATTTTTAAATATTATTTGTCTAATTAAACTATACAAAAGATGAAAGCTGTACCAAATTAACTTCGAATTTTTGCGTCTTTCCAAAAATAAATTTCCATACATCGTGCATATGTAGGTACGTGCCCTGGGTTTTAGACAAAAGGATCTTGGAAATCCTGCTCCTAGGATTTACATAATATTAAGATATATAATTTCAAGTATAAATATGTAACTCCCTAAGTGATGAAAAACCCACAGAGTTGATTATTTCATTTTTACACGTACATACATGCACGTTGTATGTATATATATTTACTTATACTGCATCGCAGAGTCTTGATTAAATGGAAACTGTTTTGCAAAACCGTAACTAAAAATGATATTCTTAATTTATCCTTGCAGGAAACCCACTCGGTTTTGGCTCATGGTTCCGATGGAACTGATACTACCTTAGCAGTAACTTCCATTACGCAAATTATTCTCAATCCAGACTGCCGAAGTATTCGTGGTTTTGAGGTACACCTTTACCGTACATCACAATTTATATTCAAATTATATGTGTATGCCGATTTATGTGCGTGCCGTTTTCCTCAACCCGAAGGCTGCTAGAAATGATAAGCTTTTGTGTAGATGATTAATTATAATTAATAATAATTACGTCAGAATAGAATAATAAATTGAGTAGCTGTCTCTTTATTAGCGAAAGGCCTTCATTTTATTATGTATTATGTAGCAATCTTGTATAAATGTATGTATGCGTGTAAAAGCCTTTATTAAGTTAGTAATTATTACAATTCAGGACTCCGTCATTTTACTCGTGTTTTACGTCTATGTTGTCCTAACATAGTATTAGTATACAGAATTAAATTGTTCGACGCTTTATATTCAATACAGGCACTAATAGAAAGGGAGTGGTTGCAAGGAGGTTACCCATTTGGGAGTCGACATTTCAAGTCCGGGTTTGCCTACACATCAGCAGCAGTGAAGAATCCGAAGAAAAAATATGCACCCACATTCCTTTTGTTTATGGATTGCGTGTGGCAACTCTTTTTCCAATTCCCCTATAGCTTTGAGTTCACAGAGCATTTCCTTATCACCATCCTACAACATTCATATGCATCTCAGTTTGGTAAGTATGTTGAGTAATTACACTAGTAGCTTTCGAAATCACCCTTAAATTAAATATGTATATGTTGCAATTACCAGGCAGTGTGCAGTTGCTAATGTGAAATCAAATGTGATCATTTTTCGTTTTCAATAACTCGCTTGATCATTTCAAAACTCGATCACCTTTTTCGTGCAAAATATGTACATATACATATGTTAAAACGTATGTATATATATATGGTATGGAAATCAAATGTGACATAGACTTTAATCTTTAATACCATGACCATGGGTAATTGGAACACTAGTTAAATAACTGAAAATGTCAAGAAATATTTCTTGTGGACCTAGAAAACCCTTTAGTGTACCTAGGTATATATGCATTATGTATATAATAACCCACAATGTGAAAATCCCAAAGTTGGCTTGGGCGTCTAGACATGATTATGCATGATTTTATTGCATCACACTTGCATACCTTTGAAAAGTTACAAAATGTCAAAGGGTGTCGATACATACGAGTAATTAGAAAATATTTTTACATGCATTTGTATGTACGTAATATGTGTCTGTAATATCCGTGGAAATGTTTGGACAGGCACATTCCTGGGAGACAACGTTTGCGAGCGAGAGCAGCTAAACCTGCATAGGAACACAGTGAGTCTGTGGTCACACATCAACCGACCGGAAATTATTCAAACATTCATGAACCCTGTGTACGAGCCTAATTCCAGAGTGATTTGGCCATCCGTGGCTCCAGCCAGTTTGGTATAAATTCCAGACTCTTGTTTATTACTTGCCTAATTTAATAATCATATAATTAATGGCAGCAATAACAACTCTGCTACTTTTCTTTCTTCTCCCCCCTCCGCCCCGTTTTCTTCTTCGTTCGTTCCTATCGATCCATTTTTATTCCCTGTATTTACATTGTTCATATGCAATGCGGTAGCAGAAGGGATGAAAGTTACAAATGTTCGTCCCTGATGTTATTAAAAAGTTTTTGCATATGTATGTATTTTTTTCCATCACAGAGCTTGTGGTCTGGTCTCTTTCACCGCCATGTTGTCGACCAAAAGCCTACCGAGGACACTTGGAAAGCCATAATAGAGATGAAGGAAAAGGAGAAGGAATTGAAAAAACAGGCCATTCGGTTACGAAAGCAACTGATAGACATGGAAAAGACTTTAACTACTAGACTCACTGCCAGTAGCTCAACATCGACTACTTAAAGAAGCATTTTAAGCTTGGTGAGATTTTTGTTTTCTGGTACAACTGTGTTTTTCTACACACAAAAACAAAGAGTGCAATCATTCCATAATACTATTATATTAATATACTACCGTTAAAAAATTCTTAATATATCTAAATATTGTTGCGCATGTAAATATTTAATAGCACATACATATACTTACGTAAAAAAACTCGCTGTGAAATATAGCAGCTAAAAATACACATTCTTGTGTCTGTACATAAAAAGAGATGATGATAATAATAGCGGTTAAGGAATTGTTTCACGAATACAACGAGCTTCGCACATTGATAATAAAAAAAATAATTATGTAAAATATAATGTGGCAGGAAAAACCAATCTTCCACATTAAGTTGTTCTCTGAAACCAGCGATAATAATTTTACCATTCCTAAGAGAGTGAACACAATACACTTGTTATTGCTTCAAAAACAAAAAACCAAATTAAAAATAAGTTAGCCAAGCACTCTAACGTTGGAACTCACACTGGAAACTAAGATCTGCTCGTAAAAATACTTCAAAAAAATGTTCATGTATAAGAGAAAAGAAACAATTACGACTGAGACATTATAGGAATAAAAACTCGGAACAATTAATATGTTAATACATTTCAAAATCTTTATCTAACATTATATTTCCTGTTGAAGCCCTCTCAATACTGTGGCTGGTCCATTCCAAAACGATTTAGTTTCTATTACACTTATCTTTTAGACTTAAACTTAAACATTTAGACATCCAAACCCCGCAGTGCAGAATTTTGTTAATTAAGTAGACTGTATTATGCAGACCTGAAAAAATATGTTATGTTCTTCGCCAAACGCCAATATTATACATTCATGCTGTTATTATTTATTACGCTATCCAAAAATGAAATAAAATTATCCGACAAAGAGCTGTGACAGCACCTTGCTATTAAGGTGATTTTGATTTTTTTGTTACATGGCTTCAAATTCGCGTCAACATAAATCCAGAATAAAGAAATGCGTACAAGCATTACGCCCAATAAAAAAAGCATTCAAAAATTCTAATATGCTTCGTTCTTTCCATTTAAAATAATTTCTCAAAAATATTAACACATTTGCATAAGATTTAAGATCAGTCTTTTGAGTCATGCGAGTAGTATAAAATTCCCCGAGTCTATAATTATTTAATTTTTTCAAATCCATACAAAAATAACCAAAAAATTCCCATTCAAATAATCCCCCAAAAAAAAGAATCCAATTAAACCTAAACACCCAACGCCCAGCAATTAAAGGAAGGAAGGAACATATCCACATTAACTTCCCTCCGACCAACTAGAGGGGGAAACTGTGATGAAAACTACCAACAAAAATCCTTTGTAATCAAGTCAGTATGTAGGTGGGCTAAAATAAATACTTAATTTTTTTTTTGGCATTTAAGCCATTCAATATAGCATGTGGCAAGAGAAATAAAAAGTTGCCAGTTGCTTCAAATTTGCGCTTGAATGCTCCATATAACAATTTGGAATCGTGTGGCATTACATAATGTTATAAATACAAAAAGGATATGAGACGTCAGGTAACTTGAGACTGACTGTTTTTTGGTTAAAACGTTTTTTTTTCTATCTCTCCCTCACTCTCTCCCTCTGTCTTCCTTTTAGTACATAGAAGCGACCAAATAATAATAATATCCTTAATGGTGAAGCGAGTGAAGCCGTCTTTTCTTTGTGTTATTATTGAAAGGCTTGAATTGTACCTAATATCTCTTTCAACCCTTTTTTTTTCATGGAGTCTTTTGCTTATATTATATACCTATGACTGTTCATGTACCCATAGCAAAAAGCTCCGTCCAGGGACACAAGGACAAAGAACTGTGTGGGCTCCTCTCAGACCTTTAGATATATACCTATAACGTACATACTATTTATGTTTGGATAAACTCCGTTTAACTCTTTGACTACAATACAGACATTCTCATTTGTGCTTGGGAAATTATTTAACGCTTTTCAAAGTCTGTAAAAACATACCTAACAAAATTACCTACTATACACTCGCATAGTGAACAATTGTAAATTGTCGTTTACCTTGCTGCACTTCACAAGTCCTCGAACTCTGCAAAAGAATAAAATCCCCCTTTTTTTTATTGTCGTTTTAACTACATTGACCATTCTTTTTCCAGACATTTGTCCAACTTCCAGACTTACATATAATTTTTCTGTACCTGATACTTATGCATGTATTTTTCTTCTATTCTTAATGTACCTTTTCCAACTGGAAAAATATTTTGTCTTATTATCTTAGGCATTAGTAAATGAGGGGTAAACCGTGGTTAATTTTAAAAGGAACCCGTTTAATTTCTTTAAAGCAGGCCGACCTGAAAAAGGGTTAGGACATGGTCTTCAAACATGTCCCTGTGCCGTCCCTTAAAAATCCCCGTTACTATTATTATAATGCTAAGCCTTTCAAAGTCCCTTTAACCCCTTTTTAGAAGGATTTTACAAGTGATTTAAACGCTTTTAAAATTTGTCTCTGTTAACATCATGCGTTTTCTTTATTCTATTTAAAAATTTTAGTGGTCCCTTTTTTTTTCAGGTAATGAAACTCTGGGGAATGGCGGTACTTTTATGTGACCTCAAATTTTTCTTCACATTTAAAAGTTCTCATGTGACCCTGAAAAGTCCCTTTTCAGAAGAGGCTAACCTTAAATATTGGAGCATAGATTTTTTTTTGTATAACAAGAATGGTTTCATTTGATTAAGTGGGCCCTTGTTGGGGCTCAGTTCCTGGGAAATTTCTGGAGTACACACAATAACATCTCTATTTAAAATCAAGACCCTTGTTAGAATGTATGGAAAGGGTCTTTTCGGAGCTAAATAGGCTCTTTTCTTTTAATGAATGCGAAAGATACTTTTTTTTTTCAAGTTTTCAAAAGCATTAAGTTTCTTTTCCTTCTTTCAAAAGATGCCTTCCTTTCCCAAGGAAGCCCTTGTCACCCCTAAAAGTGGAAGGAAAAATATTCTGAGGACATGAAATCCATTTAAAATGTATGTAAGTGGGACTTATAGTAAGAATTATTCTTGTAAATAATTGTCTTTTAATTCACTGGCCCGTCTAACATTGAATTTTGGGAAATAATGTCGTTATTTTTTACCAAAATGGAACGTAATTTTATGATCTTTTATTGGGTTGCTTTTATGCGTTTATTTTAGTTTTAATTTTTCTTGATAAATAAAAAATAATTTGAAAATCTGAACGGGGATAAATTTCCGTACCAAGTTTAATGAATTCCTGTTTCCTTTGCACATTTCCCTCTGCTAAAAAAAATGTGCATGAGAATTACTCGGGATTAGCATTTTTTAAATATGAAATGAAACACAATTAATTTACAATTGCCAGAAACAAATTCCTTTTGATTCGTCATTTAAATTGCATTATTTTTTTGCAGGGAACTGTTGTTGAATTTTTCATTTATATCTATCTGCAATCTTTAGAAGCTAATCATAGGACACAAATTAAATTCAGGAAATGGCAACAAACTTGGCCAAATTAAAATAATTTCTAATTTCCTCCTATTACTCCGTCATTAAATGTTGGCCTTCAACTCTCGCATAGCCTCATAAGGCCCCATCGCTCTTTTGCGTCTTAATTCCCTTTCCCAGCATAAGTGAAAGCCACACATACCTACATTGACTTTTAAATTAAATTTTTCAAAAAATAAATGATTAAAAAAAATTAAAGGATACACCATTTTAATTGAAAATAAAAAAAAATAATTAAGCACTTTTTAAATTTCCATTTTAATCTCCCAAACAGAAAATTAGCCTTCTAATAATTTAATTCATATTTAATTAATTCACATATTATTCCTAAAGAAAGAGCATTTCATAACATGAAAAATGTACATTAAAATTTAATTCCCTACACAGCATGCATATTTAAAATTAAAAAAAATGAAACTCGAGATAGGTTTAACACTTAAAGTAAAATCATCCCATGAAATTTGCTTTGGCAGATTAGTCTTCCTTTTCCCATATAAACCAGCCGGTTTTTTGATCTCACATTAACCCTTTGCTCCCCCAGCCCAGAGACGCAACTATAGCTCGTTCCAACCACATCAAATGTATATTATATGTATGCATGTATTCCCCCTTTGTTTTAATATCCCTTTTCGCCTTGTTTTTTTTTATTGTCTACTACACACATTAAAAAAGTACATTTGAAGAGCATCACCGCCATTATCATCATCGTTTCTTGACTGTGGTTAAAAGACCCTAGAGCTTGATTTTTTCCTCTCTCTCTCTCTTTCGCTCTTCCTCTGCTACATTATATTCCCTCTACACCAACAAAAAAAAAGCATCCATGGAAATGAAATGAGCTTTACAATCTACATTTATACACACGGTATTTATACCTTTAGACATTCACTCCCCTTTTTGGTGAACGAAAGAAAAAAAAAGGCTTTACCTACCTTTATTTTATAGAGCTCTTGTATACGTTAAAAGGTATAGAACATAAATGAAGCTCTTTTTGGCTTCATAAAATTGACTGTGTTGTTGTCGTAATAAAAACAACAACAAGAACAGAGAGGAAAGAGAGCCTGAGCCAAAGCCAGATTAATTTTTGTCCAGAGGCCATAACTCCATGAATGTTCCTTTGTGTTGTTAGTAAAACTAATCTCGTTGCCCCGGGCCATATTAAATAAGGCAACATTTATTATGTGTTCAGTGAAAAAAAATTTCTTTTCGCTCTTCTTCTTCTCCATCCTCTTCGTATAATAATTTCCCTTCACATATAAACTCTCTCTCTCTCTCTCTCTCTTCTTCATCTTTTTACCCCTTTTCATTCTTTGTTCCTTAAGAGTATGTGTCATCTCACTCTTTCGTGGTTTTAATCCCTTCACTAACGACGGAAAGCAAATGGAATGAATCAAAGGGAAAGAACCAAAAAAAATTTTTTTTTTCTAAAAGTATATCAAGTGCATCTCTGTGTACAGGAGGGGAAAAAAATGGGGGCAAGACTACTAAAAATTACGTCTCGTCGTCGTTGAAAGGGTTAAAAAAATGTACAGTACCAAAATGCCAACGGAGGATATGGGTATAAAGAGCATGGGGATATAATATGTATGTATATAGAAAGAGTTGCCGTCTTTCTCTCTGTCTCTCTTTTGGACCGTGGAAGCAGATGTTAATTGTAGGAATAATAAAATCCAGTCATCGTCATTAGCTCTACACTGATCATGCATATTTAATTATGTATTGTGCAGGTGTGGTTTTCCTGCCCTTTTTTTACTCTGTATTTTATACGGGGGAAAAAATGATGGAGGGGGATATATAAAATAAAGGAAAGTTGTTTCCATATAAATATAATACAAATTTTTTTTTTTTACTTTATGTAGACAAATTTGTATATGTGCGCACTGAAGTACTACTTACTCAGGCAAAAACTACACGCTGTTAAATATATTTTTGTCTATGGACGTCACCATTTTTATCCTTTTCGATTTTTTCTCATCTCCTATCCCATTTGATATTAAAAGAGGAGAGAGACAAAGAAAGGAAGTCAGGGAAAATGCCAAAAAAAACCAAGCGTTTTTACTGCTGTCGTAAACTCCCCTATTTATTTGTTGGTGCTCTAGATGGAGTAGTAGGGTCGTGGGGAAACTAAATTTTATGGTATATTCGGAAAATTAATGGTAATATAACCCAATAAGTATATAAATAATAATAAGCTGTGATTATAATTGTATTATTAGGAATTATAAGGGATTTATTTATTAGTGGCTGATTCTGTAGGGTGGAAGCCTTAAGCCTTATCGTTAATCGTTAGTTCCTTCGTCTCAATCAAAAAATTTGATTACGATTTTTTTTTCAAATTTATAGGACCTTTTATTTAAAATTTGGACGTGACCCTTACAACTGTAAAATTCAAAAATTGAAAAAATATATTTACATTGTCATTGTTTACATTTACAGAATAATAATTGATCAAAACTAACAAAAATCTTCTCAGAAATGCCAAAATTAAGGGTAAATCGGAATGTGAGGCCTGGAGAAATGTTTTTAAGGAAAAACCATTGATTGCTCCTCCTGCATTTTCTATACACAACTTGTTTTGCTAGTACTTCTTGTTGAAAATTCATAAAAGAAACGGAAAAAGGAGTTTATAAATTTGTCGGAAAATTCATGAAAGAAACGGAAAAAGGAGTTTGTCGGAAAATTCGCCTTTTACAAGGGCTGTTAAAACGGATTTTGGAAATACAAATGATATGGATTCCTATATGAATGTCATTCAAGAAAAACGCATTGTTTGTAAACCCAGTTATTTCTTGAACTTGGACATTTTCATTAAATCTAAAAATTAGCACTCTTTCATTCTGTTTTAATTTGCATTAACGAAAGTCAAGAAACTTCTGAGAAAAGCGCCTCCTTTGATCTCGAGAAAAACTGCCAAAAAATATGACGGTGCATTCTCCCATTTAAACTTCCAGGCTTTACACTGTCTAATAAAACAACAAATAATGAAGAGTAAACTAAAAATACCCAGTCACCGGCATATTAACTACATAGAAGTATGCACATGGATAATTTCCCACATAAAAAGATTCTCGCCCCCCCAAAAAAAAAATATTATAGCTGCTGAGAGAGACATTGTGGATGTGAATCTCCCCCATGACAAATTGGGCTTGCTCCTCTCCTGCCAATGGCAACATTATGATCATTTAGCGTCTCTATATATACCTCCCCACACACTCATAACATGTTTATAAGAGCCCGAAAGACTCCATACTCCATTATTACATGGAAAAAAAAATATATGTACAAAAAATATATTAAAAGAAAAATACGACAAATAAATGACAAATAACAACTACGACAGGAAAAGATGGAGGCATACGACATACGAGTATTCACACATGACCCGGCCGGGAAAGAGCCCCTGAAAGAGAGACACACACATGTTTTTAGGGGGGAAATACATACATAAAGCGTAACTTTTAATGTATTTACGATTTTATACAGCATACACACACTTCCAACTACCAAGTTACAGGGATTTTAACAGTTCTAAAAACACAAGCTTTAATACAAGGGGAGAAACTACCAGGCTTTAGAGAGCTTTGGACAGAGGGAACCAAAAGGAGAGGAAACCCGTTTTTGGATTTCACCAAGTACATACTACTCTCCCTTTTACGCACAACATAAACATTTTATAATGGACGTACATATATATACCTAACATTATACAGATATTATTTTGTAAGTACGATGCGGGACGGGACGGACCGGCATTAAAAATATGGAGACAAAGTTATGAATAGGTACTATAAAATACTTTAAGGTACTCTCACTTCCACTCCGTTCAATATTGGGACTCTCTCCGATGGAAAGGAAGAGAGAGAGAGAAAGAACCTTAGTCAGCGAGATGAATAAAGAGGGGAAAGGATGAAAAAGTGAGTATATACCCTCATGATTTAGGCTTTAAGTACATTCATATAATCATGTATCTCCTTTATACCCGCATGTCTATATCGAATTTTCGTTTTGAGGTTTTCTTCGCCCCCCAAACTCATATCATCTGCACAATTGGGGAGGCAAATAGAGCCACTCAGCACAGAGAAATCCTGGGTGAATTCAATGGAGCGGGAGTGGGAGAGGATTGGGAAAGCACAACAAAGGTGGACAATTGGAAGAAAGAAGGAGCGAAAAGGGAGAAATGAGAGAGAAAAGAAGCGTAAACAACAAGGGACACGAAAGGAGATAGATCACAAAAAGAGAGAAAAGGATG
>JAQGBT010004228.1:0-17148 GCA_034698585.1 Disparrhopalites patrizii | reverse complement strand
TCTCTATCTCTCTCTTTCTCTTTCTTTCTCTCCCTTTCTCTCTCTACCTCTCTTTGTCTCTCTCTTTCTCTCTGTTTTTTCTCTCTCTGTCATTCTCATTTTTCTCCTCTCTCTGTATCTTTCTTCTTACTATCGTTTTCCGTGTCTCTCTGTATATTTCTCTTGTTTTCCTTTCATTCAATCTCTCTTCGTTCCCTCTTTTCCTATTTACTCTTTTCCTTTTACTCTTTTCCTCTTTGTATTTTTTTATCTCTCTCTCTCTCTGCTTTGCTTCCTAGCTTTTTCTGAGCTGGCATTGCCCAAGAGTGAGTAAGAATAATTAATAAAAAAATACAACCCTCTCCTCCCCTCAAAGAGGCAGACCCAGAAAAAAAATCTCCCATAAAATCACCAAAAGAATTACAAGTTTCTTCAATTATTTCCATAACTACACTTCCGTCAGCCCTTTGAACCCCTGGAAAAAGCCCGGTGAAATGGAGGGTTACGGTGCGATTTCAATAGTTTTCCCCTCCCAACCAAAAAAATGTGCGGAACACATAAAAATTGTACTCCCACTTCCTAAGGAACTTCCTTAATTATGGCCACCTTCTCCTTTTTTAATGGCGTGGTAGTTAAAAATGCTAAAAGAAGAGAAATTCCCGGGGGGAAGCATATTATTAGGATGGAGCTTACCCGACGGTAAAATGTACTTACACATGTACCTGTATTACATGTAGGTGGATACATATACATGTAATTACATGTGCATATGTAAATGTAGAGAGAGAGAAAAATCTGTTAGACCGGGTTCATTTTGGTTGGCCATTGAATATATGTATGGTAAAACATGGGTGGTTATGGACATAATAAAAATGTGAGAATTGGAAGCAAATCTAGCGGGGACAAATGGAGGGAGAGAGAAAAATGACAGTTTTATCCCCGTAAAAATGAAAGGTGTGTGCTTAGCATGCAAAAAAGCTGTTTTTATTTAACAACTTCTTATTCTCTCTCATTTCCTCTCTTCTGCCTAAATTTCTCTGTTTTTTATTTTACTTCTGACTCCCGTTTTGTTCTCCTATTCTCTCACCCTTTTGCCTTTGTTTCTCTATTTATCCTCATTTATCTCCTTTTCTTTTTTCCGTATTTTTCCTCTCCTATTTTCTCACATTTCCTCCCATTTTCTCTCCCTGTTTTTTCTCACCTTTTGTCTCTTTCTGCTCTTTGCTGTCTTCTTTACATATTTTTTCTCCATCTTTCTCTATTTATATTTATATTCTCCTTTTCCTTCACTTTTCCTCCTTTTTTCTCTTTGTCGTCTACCGGTTTTAAAAAAAATTTAACCTCTTTTATCTTCGCTTTCTCCTCTGTGTCATTCGTATTCTTCTACTGCCTCCATTCCTTCATTTTACCAATATTTTAAGCCTCATGTTTGTCCGTGTATCTTGTATCTCTCTCGTGACTTTTTGTCCCTTTCCTTTCGTCTCCACGCCATTCACAATTTTTCATTGTTTTCCTCTGCTCTAGTCTGTCAGATCTTTCGCTCGTCTCTCGTACAGAAATGCTGTTTCCATCGTCAATCCTTCAGTCGCATAAATCTGGTCCTCACATACAATATTTTTCCTGGAGATTGAAGCAAATCCCCAAGCATCAGTCTTTTGTAATCACAGGTACATGTATATGTACAGGCATACATACATACATACGTACATTCGGGTATAGGTACACCTAAAATATGTATACCTACATAATTATGTACGTACATATAGGCACACACGAGTTGGTGGTAGCGGGTCGGGGAGCGCACGCCATTTCTCAATAGGTGCTGCTTGTACTAGGACTTTTGGCTCACATTACCCGTTCCCATTTGAATTAATTCGAGCATTGAGAAATTGCTCTTGTTCAGGGCCTACCCTCCGAGCTGCTACTCTGGGAGATATATATAGGTACATGTGAGCATATGTATTAATATGTATGTATACCCACACATAAATGCATACATGTGAATTTCCCTGCACTCCCCGCCTTTGGGCTCAAAACTCTCGGCAACTCTCTAAGGTCTCATTAGAATATGGACATTATTACTGGCATTGTCGGTGGAATGCATTATATGCTGTATAATGAATGTATGTATATATGCATAGGTACAAAATGCACATGTACGTATGTATATATGTATGTATGTATATATTAATGAATGTTATGTATGATAACCATTGAACATGTGGGAGCTTGGGCTGAAGGTAGGACACGCACTCTTGGGCATTCCCTCTTCTCGTTTCGAAAGATTTACAGAGAGAGCGGGAGAAAGGGAAAGAGAGGAATAGAGCGAGATCGAGAGAAAAATGAGACAAGGAGAGACAATGAGAGAAAGAGAGAAAAATGGGAGAATGAGGGAGAGAAAATGAGAGAGAAAATAAGAGAAAGAGAGAGAAAAGCGCGAAAAAGAGATCAATAGAGATAGAAAGAGAGAGAGAAAACGAGAAACAGAGAAAGAGAGACAGAGAGAAAGAGAGAAAGAGAGAAAGAGAGATAGAAAGAGAGAGAAAAAGAGAGAAAGAAAGATAGATAGAAAAAGAGAGAGAAAGAGAAAGAAAAAGAGAGAGAGAAAAAGAGAGAGAGAAAGATAGAGAGAAAGAGAGAGAGAAAGAGAGAGAGAAAAAAGAGAGAGAGAGAGAGAAGCAAAGAGACAAAGAGAGAGAAAAAGAAAGAAAAAGAGAGAAATGGTGACGCACCATGATCTGTTTGGCCCTCTCTTTCCGTAATATCTGTCCCTTGCAAAGATATTTTTACCCTCTTTTGCTGTGATTTTTCTGTTTATTTATTTATCAGGTTTTTCTCTCTGATTTTGTCGTACATTTTCTCTTACATATTTCTCTTCCTTGCTCCTCTGATTTTTCTATATTTTTTTGCTCTGTGATATTCGTCTGTCTCTATTTGCTCCCATGTCTCATCTCGTATGCTCTTCCCCAGTATTTTATTTCCATATTCCTGCGGCGTATTTGCTCCGTCCCATTTATTTGCTCCGACGTGTCCTCCCAGCTTTTTCCTTTTTATTTCGCTAATCCCTCTTTATTCCAGCCATTCCAAATCGCTCCGTCTGGTCTCTTTTGGTTCCGATTTTTTCCTTCCTCCATTTACTTCCGGCTTCTCATTCCGTCTGCTTCTCCCACAAGTACGGGAATTTAAAAAAAAATATCCCCACACATTTTACCACGAAAAAAAAGCAGAACCCCGGAAAAAAAGGTTTAAAAACACATTAGAAAAAAAAAATGAAACACACACGACGTATTTCCTTCCTACCCATACTTACCCTCTGTTAGCCCGTGTCCTGCCCTACAAATGCAGTGTAATTATTTGTGTAACCTGAAAGGTAGTAATTACAGTGTGTTACATGGGAGCCATGTGTGCATGCAAATGGGAAAGAAGTGCATTTGAAAACATTATTTTCAACCCCCACATCCTTCGTATTGGTTTCGTGTGCTCACCAAAAGTTTAAAAAAATCACCCTTCCATTGTTTTTCATTATTCTTTTCTCTCCCCTTTTTTTTTGTGGTCCTCAACAACAAATGGACCAGCACAACTTTTATGTGGTATACATGTACATGCAATTCTACTGGCTCCACCACCTTGTTAAACCATTCCGGCCTTTAACAAGAGTCATAGGGCTGTGGCATGGGGCCGACCTCGCACAGTGTGATTATCCCTTCATCGGGAATGTGTGCGTTTTGTAGGAGGCCTAATCCCCCATATGCACAAGCTGTTCCACACCTGTTTAAGGGGAAATGGTTGCATTTTAATGATTGTATATATTTATTCTCCCTTTGCATAGCTTCAAATATATGTATGCACATCAAAAAAAGGGTTTGAATTGGATATCCCAATAAAAAGTTGACGCCGGTGTGGCCTGTCAGTCTCACGCCCCATCATTCTTTTTTTTTCCCCCTCCCTGTTTTCCCTATTTTTTCTCTGTATTTATGGCATAATCCCTATGCAAATGGCCAGTGTCACTTTTAGGATGGAATTAATTAATAATGGAGCTTTTTAATTGATCTTAATTTCCCTGGGAGAAGCCTTCGGGCGGGAGGGGAGTTACATAAAGGGATCATTCTAGAAAGAGATCTCTCTGGGGATAACAATTGTTTTTGGGGGCTTACAATCATTTTGTATAAAAAAACTCCCATTTTTTAGTGTGGTTTTCCCCGGAGAAATGACTTTGGTTTCGAGGTTTCTATTAGCCTGGAGAGAAGGGAGGGAGAGCTTGGGATTAAAGGGTTGTGCCAATGGTCATTGTTTAGGAGTTGAAAAGCCTTCGGTTTTGTAATACAATTTCATAACAAATGTGGAGGGAGACCACAGACGGGTGGATACAACATATTGGGAGAGGCTTGCTTTGAAGGGTGGGAGAGGATTGCCGGCTGAAAGGGAGGAATAGAGAGAAAAAGGAGGAGAAAGGAAAGGAATAACAATCAGAGAAATAACTGGAGAAGAAAAAGAGCTTCCAGGGAAATAATGGATGTTTAACGGTTAAGGCCATCTGTACACGTTTGGGCTCAACCAGAACTTTCGACAAATGTGTTGGGGCGATGGGAGATAGAGGAAAAATCGTGTTGGGTATTAAACTAATTGCTCAAGAATTTAAATCAATAATGATACTATACATATAGATATACACATGCATACATACATAAATATGTATCCATACATAAATATACTAGTGTACAAATTATCTCTTTTTCTTTGTCACTTTTCGCAATTATAATCCCAATTACTTTTCGCCTTAACAATGTTCAGATTTATATACATTTTTTTTCCAATAAATAAATTTCAAAGTTCAATTAAAGCATGTAGGAACGTAGGAAGAATGTCCTATTTAAAGCTGAGAGCATGAGCAAACCATATAGGTGAGCGTAATGAGCATGGAATATCGAAGAGCTCCTTCCAACAAGCATCCGCATTATGTCAAAGCCGCTTCTGTCGCCTATAAGTTATGGTGAGAGGTAAAAACTCCGACCAAAACAGCTCTCTCTCTCTCTCTCTCTTTAGGCCTCACTGTTTCCACTGAGCATTTCAGATACTCTCCTAGGGAACTGTGCTAATACAGGAGACAGGTTACAAACAACCAAAGAGGGAGAGAGATGGAGTGAGACAAAGGAGCGAGACAAAATGGGTAAAGGTGCGTTTAGGAGCATTTTTATGGAGATGAAATAGTAGTAGGCATAGAGGCCAAAAAACGGGGCTACATTGAAAGAAGGTAGTTGAAATCCCGAAGTAAAATACGGGACATATAGAATTTATAAGGAAAAACGGAATGAAAGGAGACTATTAGAGTGCGAGAGTGGAAGAAAGAAGCAGTGACCGAGAGAGAGAGAGAAAAGAGGAAGACAGAGGAAAAAGAGAAAGGAAAAAATAGAAGGAACGAGAAAACGAGAAAGAAAAAGAAAAACAGAGAGAGAGGAAGCAAAAGCGAAAGAGAGAGAGAGGCCGAGAAAGAGAGAAAAAAACAGAGAAAGAGAGAGAAAAACCGAGAAAGAGAGAGAGAAAAAGAGAAAAAGAGAGAGAAAAAAAACAGAGAAAGAGAGAGAGAGAGAGAAAAAAAGAGAAAAAGAGAGAGAGAAAAAACAGAGAAACTGAGAGCGGAAGAGAGAGAGATAAACAGAGAAGGAGAGAGAAAAAAGGAAAAGAGAGAAAAACAGAGAGAGAGAGAGGGAAAGCAAAGAAAGATAGGGAAAAAAGGGAAAGAGAGAAAAACCGAGCAAGAGAGAGAAAACCAGAGAAAGAGAGAGGGATAAATGGAGAAAGAGAGAGAAGGATAAACAGAGGAAGAGAGAGAAAAAAGAGAAAGAAAGAGTATAAGAGACAGAGAAAGAGAGAGAGATTAACGTAGAAGGAAAGAGGACAAAAGAGAAAAGGAGAGAGATAAACAGAGAAAGAATAGAAGAGAAAGAGAGATAGATAAACGGAGAAAGAGGGGGAGCAGAAGAGAAAGAAAGAAAGGAGAAAAACTATTGCGGTGAGGATGAAAGTTGGAGAAATTGGACCAAAATCTTGTTAGTAGTAAGCATCCTCACATCCAATGTTTGGAGCAAAGCAGGAGCATTACGTGGAATCTCCGTCCTCTCCTCCTGAGGAGTTGTTGTTGTTGTTGCTTCTGTTCCTGCCGTAGTCCTTGTGATTAGTGTTCCCTCTACAACCAGCAAAAGTGAAGGAAAAGACGAGGAGGGAAGCCGGTGGTAAAATCCTTTTAATTTATTCTGTTTATGCCAAGACCATAGCTAATCCGCTCCGAGAGAGAGAGAGAGAGATGGAGGAAAGAACACGTGCCAGAAAGGGACTTCTCCAGGAGAAGACGTTTATATTTAGCAAAATTCCCGGCTTTACTAAACCCAAGACTAAGAGAAGTATGTTGCTTGTGCCGAGTTCACCAGAGTCTTTAATTTATTACCTTTTTCTTGATCGTTTTTCAACCGAATGGTAATTAAGGGACAGAAGATCTCTTCTTTTACTTCTCTCTCTCTCTCTCTCTCTCTCTCTCTCTCCTTCCCTTATGCATATTACTGGGTGGCTCTGTTTTGCATCTCTCCTTTTTCTTTCCTGTCTCTATCTTACATGTCGTATTTATTTTTGGGGAAGTTGTTATGGAATATTTCTTCAAAGGGAATTTTTTGTAGTAATTGTACCTTGCACATTTGTCTTTTTTCCTAGTTTGTTTTCTGTAATTCATAAATTTTTCCCTTGTCTCTCTCTCTTCTTCATGCTGGTATATTACGCCACTTGATAGTTCTTCTTCCTCTTGCTTCGACGTTTTCTCTATTCCTTTTCGCTTGCTTTTTATTTTTGCCATTTCCCCTGTGTCTCCATTTATTTCTCTCTTTTCTTGTCACTCTCACTCCATTTATTTTTCTATGTCCCTTTCTCTCTTTGTCTCTCTTTCTTTCTTTTTCTCTCTTTCTCCCTTTTACTCTCTTTCTCTCTCTTTCTCTACATTTCTCTCTCTCGTTCTTCTCTCCCTTTCCCCTTTCTTTCTACATACTTTCATTATTTCTCTCGCCTTCCTTTTTTGCTGTCTCGATCTATTTATTTCTCTCTCTCCCTGTCGCTCTCTCTTTTCATATTTCTCCACTTTTCTCCCATTTTCCTGTTTTTCTTCCCATTTTACAAGTTGTTTTGCGGGATACTAACTTCTCATTCTATTGCTGACTCCTTTATCCATCTTCTGGCTTCATAATATAAATTGAATTTTCCTCAGTCTCTTTCATTCTACGTCATGCTTTCTCCATCTCCCCAAGTGTCATTTGGAAGAGGAAGGTTCAATATTTTGTATTGGAATTTCCCTGTTCATGTGTTTTCCATCTATTAATATCACAAAGACGGACGATCCCCTGGCTATTATTAGCCCACTTTACGGTAGGAAGCGTGCAAAAACGTGGGTGAGGTGCGACAGGTAACAAGAAAAAGGCTTTAAAAGCAAAAAAAAACGATAATAATACCACTAAAGAAGAATGACATGGCTGGAGGCAGATGAAAAAAAAACCCAACAACTTGACATGATTCCGTGAGTTGGAGGGAAAATAACAAGGAATTGTTATTTGTATTTTCGTTTCGGCCTCACACACGTTCCTTATCTCTTGTATGTAGGTAAGGCTGTCCTTAAAAAAATTGGAAGAAGGCGAGGATGAAAGGGAAATGTCAATTAAAATCATCTTCCCCCCTAAAAAAAACTTTGAAATGCTGTCTGATCCTGTCGAATTGGTTCTCCCCGCTTGTATCTTTCTCTTTCCTTCCTTTTTGTTTTCAACCAGGCGACATTCGGATGAGTGAAAGGCGCAGGGGAAATCGATGACAAGACCTAAATCTTTTTTCTGCAAGTTATTTCGTCCCTTTTTGTACTTTCCCCTCCTTTTCCCCGTGCCTTTTTCTTCTCTGCGGGTGACATTCGCAATTTACATTGACGCGGATATGGACGCGGATGTGGGATTAAAGGGGAATGGAGGTACGCCAAGGTACAGGGAAGAAAGCCTAAAAATACAAAAAAAGGACACTCACTACATACAATTGGTACTTTCTCCTTTATGTGGGTCCGCCAAGCTTTGATGTCCTTTTTTTCCTGGGAAGGGAAAAGAAGAAATTGAAGGACGTTAAGCTCGTTAAAAGTGGTGAAGATACTCCACCATCACAAAAGGATGGAGGCAAAGTGGAGGAAACAGGATAAGTCCAATTGGATTGTTTTCACGTGAAACAAAAAGAAATAAAAGGGAATAAAATGGATCAATTTCGGGAGTTTGAAGAACAGCATTTATCCCGAGCTAACGAGTGCGTTTTTCTCATTATTGTCATTGACTCCTTTTTTTATTTTTCAATTTACTTCAACCTCCATTTTCCCTTGTATCCTCCATTTTTTGACAAACTCATTTCTCTGCTCTCCATTCAATTTACTGTCTTTTTCATTTTCTCACATACATATTGTAAGCAAATGCCTCATCGCTATGGTGTCATAGTTATTATTATTATTAAATTTAATTGATTCGGCCATTGCTCAATCCATTGTGAGTCGAGCTTGCTCGGACTAGGAGGATGCCTCTCCTATTCATTCGGGTCTTCACTCGGCTCTCGGGTAGATATGCGCCCAAAGTTGGTTCCCGTCTCAATTCTACTATTTTATTTTAAATAAAACTTCCTTGCTTTTGCCTGAATTACATAGGCTTGTACTTGCTTTTACTAATTGTGCTCATTATTTATAAGTAACTACTGCTAACTACAAAAACTACTGCTACTGCTAACTACTTATTCCTACTTGTGCTAATTATTATTACTACTACTACTAAATCTACCTAATCTGGCTACGCTATCTAACAATATTTACTTATTCATTGTTGAAAAACGTTTTTGCGTGTTGAGCTGAGATTTTTGCGCGGAATGGTCCAATTTCGTACATTTGTCCATACCTGTACTACGTCAATATATGCGAATATTATACAGGGAGTCATGATTACGCGGTTTCTTGGAAAAAGGACAAGATTGAGGTAGAGTGCTGGAATTCGTAAAAAAACCCATAATGATCGAAGTTATTGAAGCTCGGACTTTTTCCGGGGAAAAACAAAGGATAAAAAAAATGACAGGGAAAATGTTTGTGTAGTGAAAGAAAGCCTTGGAGAGGAAAGGGAAAGTCAGGGCAAACATTAACTGCGAAAGGAAGGGAAAGAGAGAGCGAGAAGGAGAGACAAAGAGAGAGAGCGAGGACGAGAGACAAAGAGAGAGAGCAAGAGAGAAACACACAGAGAGAAAGAGAGAGACAGACAGAGGAAAAAGAGTGAGAGCGACAGACAGAAAAAAATGGAGAGACAAAGAGAGAGAAAGAGGGAGACAAAGAGAGAGAAAGAGGGAGACAGCGAGAGAAAGAGAGAGAGAAAGAGGGAGACAGCGAGAGAAAGAGAGAGAGTGAGAGGGAGAAAATCAGCGGAGTGAAGTACCTTGCTGTGAAAGGAAATTGCTCTTGTATCTTCTTCGTCTCCGCCTTCCTCAAGTACTGAGGAAATTCGATTTCCTTGCCTCGTCTATTTATGCTTTTCTCTCCGGGATAAGATGTTGTCTCAAGGAGGAGAAGGATGAGAGAGAGAGAGAGAGAGAGAGAAAGAGAGAGAGTGAGTTTGTGCATTTGTCTCTATATAGCGTCCAACCCAGACGATGCACCCTTTACAAGTATCTTCCTCGATAAACAACGACGGGAGGTGGAATCACTGGGAAAAAGAGGAAGGAAATGCTTTCAACACACTTCTTAAAAAACAGACGCAAAGTCTATAGACAATTGGCTTTTGTTTGTGTGTAAAGTATTTCCTTTCGAATCTTAGCATTTCGTGTCAATAAAATATTTCTCCCTTCGTATAAAATTATGCATGGATATATACGATTGACAGAACAAAATGTGTCCCCATGTATACTTATGTACATACAAACTATGTATATACAATCTATGTGTGTACATAGTTTGATATGTACATACAAACTATTCCTGTGGGAAAATGTGAATTTATGAGCCACAGATTTTTTTCATGTTTTTTCCACAAAAATCTGTCCAGCATCCAGAAGAAACAAATGGTGAAATTTAATTGTAAAAATATTGACCATAATTTCCCCGGCATAATTACCCCCGTTTGAATTTATGAGTTAAAAAAGGAAATATAACCAAGCCACATTTCCGGGAATAGGAAGCGGCGTGGGAATACGGAAAAATTGGGAGAATTTCCACATTATGAAATGGTGCTTTTGTTGTATGCTTATTATTATTTTTTTTAAGCTCCACCCCTCTCCATTTCTCCCTTTCTCTCTCTCCCTCCCTTCCAGGGAATCCTCCTGCTGCTCCAGCCATTGCATAAATAATGAGTGCATCCACAAGGAAACGGCCTCATATCCTTCCGGTGAGGGTCCTATCGGTTTCCAATTTATTGCGGTTGGTTCAGGTCCATAGAATTCCCAATCATAATGCAAAAAGTGGGGAGGGAAACCCACCATACACTCTTGGTGTTGTCCTGGGACATAGATCGTTTCCCTGTTGTTACTACAGACTACCAAAAAAAATATTACGGGAGTAAAAAGCCTAGAATTCCTCACCGTATTGTATAGATATACAGTATAGTGTGGGAGCAAGAGTGAAAAACGGGAAAATTAAGGGAAGAAGTGATGACTAAAAAGGGTTCTACAGGGACGCTTGAACATGCAGAAGAAGTGACAAGAGAGAAACATGCAAGAGGAAAATTAGAAGAAAAAAAAATAAGAAAAAAAATGAAACAGGAAAAAATTAGAAGAGAAAAAGTACGAGAAAAACATACAAGAATGGAAAATTAGAAGAGAAAAGGTACGAGAAGACATGGAAGAGACAAAATAAGAAAAAACATGAGAGAGGAAAAAATTAGACAAGAAAAAGTAGAGAAAAACATGCACGAAAGAAAAATTAGAAGAGAAAAACATGCAAGATAGGAAAATTAGAAGAGAAAAAAATAAGAGAAAACATGAGAGAAGAAAAAATTAGAAGAGAAAACAAAAGAGAGGAAAAAATTTGAAGAAAAAATTTGAAGAAAAAACAAAAAAGAGGATACAATTAGAGGATAAAAATAAGAGAAAACATGGAAAATAAAAAAAAATAGAAGAGAAAAAATAAGAGAAAACATGAGAGAGGAAAATATTAGAAGAGAAAAAATAAGAGAAAACATGAGAGTGGAAAATATTAGAAGAGAAAAAATAAGAGAAAACATCAAGAGGAAAAAATTAGAAGAGAAAACATCAAGAGGAAAAAATTAGAAGAGAAAACAAAAGAGAGGAAAAAATTAGAAGAGGGAAAATAAGAGAAAACAAAAAAGAGGAAAAAGTTAGAGGAGAAAAAATAAGAGAAAACATGGAAGAGGAAAAAATTGGAAGAGAAAAAATGAGAAAAATAGATGAGAAAAAAGTAGAGAAAAACATGAAAGAAAGGAAAATTAGAAGAGACAAAATAGGAGAAAACATGAGAGAGGAAAATATTAGAAGAGAAAAAAAATAAGAGAAAACATAAAGAGGAAAAAATTAGACGAGAAAAAAGTAGAGAAAAACACGCAAGAATGGGAAAGTATAAGAGAAAAGCTAGCTGAGAATTTGACGGAGAGAATGAAAACCACAAAAGTATTGAAAAGGACCCATCTATTTAAACAGTCAGACACAAACACTTTCCCTCCAACTTGCCCATAACACTCATAACAATGACCCTTCAGGGATGCTCTCAATTTTTTTTTTGCATGTTCCCATCTCCACGCAACTTATGTAACTTTCCTTAAATTCAATGTTATCCATGGACATTCTCTCTCTCTCTCTTTCTCTTCCAAAAAAAACTGTTCAGGTCCGTCGATTTCCTATCGATTCATTTTTATTATACTTCCCCCATCCCCCTAAAGCATTTCATGTATACATATGTCCCGTCACGCTTCCCAATCTCTTTTGCCTCGTGGTGGGAAAGGATTTTCGGAATCAATATCAAGTTTTTTTTTTTTGCTTTTTAAAATCAAACATCCCCGCATTCAACCACACTAAAGTATCCCGTAATAATTTGTACATTTTTTATTGTACTACCCTTTTAACACCATGTGACGTTTTAATGGCCACAAGTACTTACATGTAATTGCCATTCCCTTCAATAGCTCTTCAACCCTTTTGAATCCCCCAGATTTTTTTTTTGAGGGAGAGAAAAACCAATGAGAAATTAATGAGACGTTTTCTACTTGTCAGAGGAAAGACTCCGAAAAAAAATTACAATAATTGACACATAGTAAAATCCATCTTTTTTTTTGTTGGAGGGAAAAAAAACATTAAAAAATGGACCCTCATAATGTCCATGATGATTTTGACTTGTGTTAAAAATCGGATGGGGGCGAAAATCGAAAGGAATCTCAGTGATAAATGATGGTTTGTCCCCGGATTTTACGGTCCTCTTCATTCTGGAGGAGGAATAGTTGGGAAAAAATTATTATAAGTTGTAATGAATTATGCATTGCATTTTTATTGCCACAAATGTGCACTTTATATCCTTCTGAAAAATGTATTCCTAATTTTTTTTGGAATTTATCTTCCAACTTCCCGTCTTTGTTTATTTCCCTTTCTGTACTGTGGCCATCCTTTCAGAGGGGGAGACAGGACAATAAAGGAAACGTTGGGGTACAATATTCTTTACAAACACACAAGAGTTGCTGACAGGATAAAAATGAACTTTTGAAGCAAATCTTGGTGCAAGGAAGTTTGTGCATTTTAAAAGTTTTTTTTACAAATACGGACAATTTGTGTCTTTTGGAATCCAAACATTTTCCCAGTTCAACATTACAGTCTGGGAGGAAGTAAGACATGTACGCGTAGGAGAGCGGTTCCGTCTTGATTTGTTGGGCGGGAGAATTAAAAACGGATGAGAAGAAAACCGATGAAATATCGAGTGGAGGGGAAAGGTAACGCTTCTACTGGAAGAAAGGCCGTCCTTTATCTTCTTGCAAAAAGTTACAGGCATAAATGAATACTTATTTGAGCGTGGAGAAAGATGAACAGTCTTCATACAATGCTTCTGACAATGTATAGAAAGAGAGAGAGAGAGAGAGAGAGAAAGAGAGAACAAACGTCAAGAAGGGAGCGATCCCAAAATAAAAGAAGAGAGAGACAATCGAGAGTAAATAGAACTCGAGGGCGAGATAACCAGAGAGAGTGAGAGGAAAAAGAAAAAGTAAAAGAGATTAAATAAAAATGAGTGCAAGTAAAGACAGCAGGAATGCTAGGTAAGATAATAATGAACAAATTCATGTCTCGAAAACCTGATCATATTTGTACATTTAGAAACCAAAACAAAAAATGAAACGGCGTGTGGACGGGGCTCACTAATAAAACAGAAAGACACATATAGGCAAGAGGAGGTGGCCGATGGATAATAAAGGAGAGCAAAGAAACACATGGAGCAAGACAAATAAATGCGAAAGAAAAAGTGACAAAGACAAAAAGAAAAAGCAAGAAAGGATTCATAATGAGAAAAGAGGAAAAAAAGCGAAGAAAAAAATGAAGGGCAGATAGAAAGCATGGCAGCAGAAAAGAGAATGGAAGGAATGAGACTTTCAGAAAAAAGAGGAAAAAATAAAAATGAGAAGAAAAAAGAAATAAAGAGCAAATAGTAGGGATAGAAGCAGCAAAGAGAATGATGTTCGTATATATGAAGGAAAAAAAGAAAGACCAGAAGAAAAAAATATCAAGAAGAAGAATATAAATACAAAAATTACGAAGAGAAGGAAACGTAAAACGAAAGTGAAACATACAGGAAAAACAGAAATACGAGACCAAATAAAAACAAGGGAAAAATGGAGGGCACGAAAGGAAGTAAATACAGAAGAAATGACCGAGAAACCCCCAAAAAATTGGGAGAAACAAAAAGAGAGTAAAAATGGAGACAATCAAGAAAGAAAAAGAGGAAGAAATAACGGAGAGCAAGGACAAGATCAAGAAAGAAAAAGAGGAAGAAATAGCGAAGAGAAAGGACAAGATAAAGATATGAAAGCAGGAAAGCAAAAAGCAGAAGCATTGGAAGAAACAACGCAAAAATAGGACGAGCAAAAAAAGGAAGTAGAAATTATCGTAAGATCGCAGGGAGAAAGAAAGGAAAGTAATGAAAGACATGCGAGAGGGGAAATTATATTCAAGAAGAAATGAGAAAGCAAACACAAAGATATTGAATTGATAAGAAGGTAAAAATATAAAGACCGAGAAAGAAAATGTGGAAGAGGAAGAAGTGCGGAAAAAGAACGGGAAAGAAGAGAGGAAGAAATTTGAGAGAAGGAAATTAGGACAGAAAGAGAAAGAATCTGCAGACACAATGAGAGACAATTGATGAAAGAGCGAGAGACTAAAAGAGAAAGAGAGATAGAGCTTGACTAAAAATGCGCATTCAGCAAAGAGGAAGAGCAAGAGAGAGAGAGAGAGAGAGAGTGAAGCATGAAAGATGAATGAATTTGTAAAGTGATGCCGTGTGTTTCTCACAGCTTTTATGTACGTGACACCCCGGCTCGTAGTAACAAAACTGCAGAGAGTGTCATCATCCTCTTTTGTTAATCTTAATGGACCTCAAAAGAAGTCCCGGGCTACATGGACCTATACACACATATACATAAACGCTTTTGAGAGTAAGCAATCAACTGGAGGAGATTTGACTTGAATAAAACATGTCCGGGCTTCTCCTTCAAAATCCAACCCGCTCCCCCAAAAGGTCCCTCCAAAAGTCTCCTGCATTTTTCCCTAAATTTTTCATGTTCCACCCGTACAAAAATACACGCATTCTATTTGAATAAGCTTTTGCCAGTCTCACTACATTTTCTCTCTCTCTCTCACTTTGGTCCCTCCACGGATATCACCAACACCTGGCACCCTTGAGACGGCCCTTTCCCTAGGAGAAAAAACAACAGAGGACTTGACAATTTGTTCCGTATATTTATACACACACTGTCCAAACATTTTAGAGGGCTTTTGATTCCTTTTTTTCCTCCTTCTCTCTCCGTCAGCCTTTCAAGTGTCCATTCTTCTCCATTTCCATGGGTTTCAATGATGGATGAGTTGGTGAGGAGGGGAAGGGTTAAGTGCATGTTTAGTATTCCTCTTCTCCCAGGGAAATATAGGGGAGGAGAACCAGAGGAAAAAAAACATGTAAATGGTTATAGTTGGGATGTTTTAACACACATTTTACATATTAATTTAGTACAAGATCACTCTAACAGCCGGTGTAAATGAATGGGGGAGCCTTGTGAATTTTTAAAGCTAATAAATGTCCGAGTGACTTGTGCTCACATTTGTATAAGGGGACACGCTTGGCTCCGTTCGTCTTTTGGACGGCGAGTGTGTTGAGCGTGTGAGAGAGAAAGAGAAATATGCATAAAATAGAAAAAGTGAAACAGAGAAAAGGGGAGAGAGACTGGGAGAGAAAAAGGGAGGAAAAGAGACCGAGACAAATAAAGAACGAGTGCTTTTGTACTATTGATTGTTCCGGGGAAAGAGTAGAAGAGGCTGATGAGCGGCGGTGGTGGATGTGCATCCGAGTGTATTGTAATTTAATAAATAATTCATGGTCGTCTGGATGTCCAAGGATGTGTACCTACTCATGTACAAAAGGGTCCTCTATGCCTAAATGTACTCGTATATGTACGTATTACATACATTGTAGTTACATTGTTGTCGATGTTTTTGGAAGAACACAATTTTTTGGTCCTGGAACGGAAGACTTTGGTATGTTTATTACATTCACCGGAGATTGTGTTGAAACAGGCATTCTTCCCTAGCATTACATACCCGTTTTGTATGTAATGCGAAAAGTGCAAAAAATAGTTAAAAAAAATAGAATTTACATAAATTAGATATGTTTTACTAAAGGTTCAAATATAAAAATTAGAAAAATATTAAGAGGCCATAGGAAAAATAATTACGGTGGATTAGAACAAATCAAAAACAATAAAAAAAAACATATGGAAATTTAGACGAAATTTAGAAAGAGCAAAGTCAACCAAAAGGATGAGTGAGACTCGGAAAAGCAAAGACGACTGAGAGTGGAGAGGAGAGAAAGGGAGGAAAAGAAGCAAATCGACGGAAAAATTATAGAGACAGGACGGGAATGAGTGAGACAGAGAGGGAAAGAGAGAGAAAGAGAGGGAGAAAGAGAGAGGAAGAGAAAGACAGAGGAAGAAAAAGAGAGAGAAAGAGAAAGAGAGGAAGAGAAGAGAGGAAGAGAAAAAGAGAGGAAGAGAAAGAGAAAAAGAGGAAGAGAAAGAGAAAGAGAAAGAGAGGAAGAGAAAGAGAAAGAGAGGAAGAGAAAAAGAGAGGAAGAGAAAGAGGAAGAGAAAGAGAAAGAGAGGAAGAGAAAGAGAGAGAGAGTAAGAAAGAGAGAGAGAGAGAGAGAGAACGAGAGAGAGATAGAGAGAGTAAGAAAGAGAGAGAGAGTAAGAAAGAGAGAGAGAGAACGATAGAGAGAGAGAGAGTAAGAAAGAGAGAGAGAGAGAGAGTAAGAAAGAAAGAGAGAGAGAGAGAGAGTAAGAAAGAGAGAGAGAAATTATTGAAGAGAGTGCATAGTGAGAAAGAGACAAAAAGAGAAACAAAGAGAGAGAGATGATTGAAGAGAGTGCCTAGTGAGAAAAAGCGAGTGTGTGTTATTTCCAAATGAGACCATCGGACTGCGACTCTCTGGGTGTGAGTAGCAGGGGCGAAACGATGATGTGAGCAATGCATAATAATAATAGCCTATGATGAATAAAGAGCCATACAGACCTCATAATCATAAATAGCCTCATCATCATCAACATTTTCCCTGGAAAAAAGGAAAGGAAAGAGACCGAGAAAGAGAGAGAGAGAGAGAGAGAGAGAGAGACAAAAGTGCATCTAATTCAAGGTCCTGTGAAAGAAATATTGCCACTACATAACTTGTTTCCATCTCTTTTCCCCATTCTACACAGCCAGCACTGTCTCTCTCACTATTCACGGTACTCGGCAAAGGATATATAAACTATTATTAATGCTTGTGCATCCGAGAGTGTGTGTTTTTGTTCCTCATAAATAGAGAAAGACACGGGACAAAGAGAGAGACAGAGACAAAGAAAGATAAAGAGAGAGAGAGAAAGAGAGAGAAAGAGAGAGAAAGAGAGAAAG
>JAQGBT010004227.1:0-17154 GCA_034698585.1 Disparrhopalites patrizii | reverse complement strand
AATTTATTTATACATTTATTTAATTTTCTCCTAATTTATTTATACATTTATTTAATTTTCTCCTAATTTATTTATGCGTTTATTTAATTTTCTCCTAATTTATTTATACATTTATTTAATTTTCTCCTAATTTATTTATACGTTTATTTAATTATTTTTATACCAATTTTTATACTTTTATATAATTAGGTCTTTATTAATTTAGTTTTACGTTTATTTGAGCATTAATTATTTATTAAAATTATAATTACTTGTATTTAATTACGGCTTTATTATTTTAATTGCACCTTTAATTAATTATTTTACACTTATTAAATTTTTGATTAACTGGTTTATGCCATTATAAAGTTTATTTATCTACCTGTGTTGAATTCGTTTTATTCGTAATTTTTTCATTCACTTATTTATGCTTTTACTTACTGATTTCTGTTTAAATTTTTTACTCATTTATGCGTGCTTTTAATTACTGATTTTTGAATTAATTTTATTTATTTAATTATGCTTTTATGCCATGGTTTTTAATTATGTTTGTATTAGTTTTTTCATTTATATATGTATTAATGCTTGAATGATTTATTTCCACGCCCATAAAATGCAGTGATTCAAACAAATTGTTTGCTTTGTTAGAGCACAATACGACGAAGGAGCATCCCTGGACACGACAATAACGGGCATCCGAATGGAAACTGCGATTTCCACAAATACTGGCCATGGTCGAGCTGTCCACGTGGAAGAATGTCGCTGTCCTCCGGGCTACACTGGACTATCTTGCGAGGTCTTGTCTTAATATTATTTTTTCATAAATTAAAATTCAAAAAAAAGTTTTTTTTTTTAATTAGCATTCTAGTTTTTTCCATTATGGGAAAAAGTAGAATAAAATATTCTCGTAAGAAAACTGAAAGGATTTAGTTTTGAGAATTTGTGTAAAAAGCCATGTTTTCTCTTGAAATTAGATTTAAGAAAATGATGCATTCATTTATCAGTATAAGGAAATAATTCGTAAAATACAATATGAAAATTAATATACAGAATTGACACGCGAAATTTCCATACATACAAAGGGATATATTAAGTAAATAATTGAAAAAAAAGGATAAAAGTTAAACAAAGAAATGTTGAAGGAAATGCATATGTTTCTCCAAGAGATTTAAAGAATAATAAAGGCCAAGGCGAAGAAAGAGAGAAAATATTAGAAGCGGCAGACGCTGCCAGTCAACAGAAAAAAAATATGTGTAGTAGAAAGAATTATCTTGTAATTTTAATTTTAAATAAAATCCAGTGTATCAATTATTGAGTCGAAATATAATCTCAAAGCGAAAACGTTTTTCTTACATAGAATTTATGACTAATTACATTACAAGCACCGACCTAAATATATACAATTAATAGAAGAATAAATCTCCAATTAAAATGTCTGGAGTTCAAACTCAAAAGAATCAGGCGCTGTTGCTCATCTTTAAAGTCCAAATTTTGGAATATAATTTATTTTGGAAATAAAGCCGCCATCTTTCTTTTCCAATAAATGAAAACTACCTGACAGTTGGGTGATGTCCTTGATGTTTATGTGTGCACAACAGTTGTTATTTTATTTTTTACTTGGTATGAAAACATCTATGATAATGATTTTGGGTATACATCGTAGGAATGTGCTCCGGGCTATGAGCGCCAACGACAGGGTCCATGGCTAGGCGTCTGCACGCGCTCCCCGGAACAGTGTGCTGAAGGATATTATTCCGAGTTTGGCCAATGTCGAGTTTGTCCATGCCCCGAAGAGGGAAAAAGGTATGGTGTTTCTTAGTATTAGTTTTGTATTTTTGAAATTGTACCTTTTTAATAATTAAGCTAAGGAATAATATATTATGACACAAAAATCATTCGTTTTAGGTTTGGCACGAGCTGCTACAAGGACACGGATGGGCGAATCACTTGCAATTGCATAGAGGGACACTCCGGACGGAATTGCGAGTCGTGCTCACCTGGATATCAACCTAGTCCGCAATATCCATATGATTGCAGGCCTGCCGGTAGGGTTTTTTTTTCACATTTTGTTTCGTTTTCAGATTTTTATTTCCCAAATTTTGTGCCATGTTCGAATATTTTGGTTTTGAAATTTTTTGATCATATTTTGAGATTCTTGCTGAGCAAATTTTGTATCATACACTGGACTCTCTCTATAACAACTCCTCTTATAACAACTTTTCTGTATAATAACTTTATTTTTCAGCCCCACGTATATGTAGTGTACATATTAAAGGTTCCATATAACAACTTTTCCATATAACAACCATTTTTGCCCTTCCTTACAGGGTTGTTATAGCGAGAGTCCACTGTATTTTGACATTCTTGCTGAGCAATTTTTTTATCATGTTTGAATATTTCTGTTTTGAAAATTTTGTATAATATTTTAAATTTTTGCTGAGCAAATTTTGTTTCATATTTTGAGATTCTTGCTGAGCAAATTTTTTATCATCTTTAAATAATTCTGTTTTAAAAATTTTGAAGCATATTTTGAGGTTCTTGCTGAGCAATTTTTTTTATCATGTTTGAATATTTCTGTTTTAAAAATTTTGAATCATATTTTGAGGTTCTTGCTGAGAAATTTTTTTATCATGTTTGAATATTTCTGTTTTGAAAATTTTGTATGATATTTTAAATTTTTGCTGAGCAAATTTTGTTTCATATTTTGAGGTTCTTGCTGAGCAAATTTTTTATCATGTTTAAATATTTCTGTTTTAAAAATTTTGAATCATATTTTGAGGTTCTTGCTGAGCAATTTTTTTATCATGTTTGAATATTTCTGTTTTGAAAATTTTGTATGATATTTTAGATTTTTGCTGAGCAAATTTTGTTTCATATTTTGAGATTCTTGCTGAGCAAATTTTTATCATCTTTAAATATTTCTGTTTTAAAATTTTGAATCATATTTTGAGGTTCTTGCTGAGCAATTTTTTTATCATGTTTAAATATTTCTGTTTTGAAAATTTTGTATGATATTTTAAATTTTTGCTGAGCAAATTTTTTATCATGTTTGAATATTTGTGTTTTGAAAATTTTGTATCATATTTTGAGATTGTTGCTTTGCAATCTTAGTTTTATGTTTAGGTATTTTTGTTTTGCAAATTTTGTTTCATGCTTTTAGTGTTTATTAGAGAATTTTGCCGCATATTTATATTTTCAACTGTTTCGTAAATCTTTTTGTTTAAGAATAGGCCTAAAAATCTCTCGTATGACCATATTATCTGGATGAATAGTGATACAAAAACGAATCGTTACTCCACAGTTTCTCGATGCGATGTGGACGGAAGTATCTCCGATATCCCGGACAACCGGACCGGACACTGCGTTTGCAAGGTAAGGAAAACCCCAATAGTGGCGAGATACCCTTATTTGTACACTAATATTGCAAATCACTGAATTGTATTTGTATATAATATAATTAATGTATACCTATACAACATGAATGATGCCTAATCTGTTCGACTAAGAATAAGGCTCTACATTCTTACATTTAGTTACAAAAACGAAAAAGTGAGAAATTTCTTAAACGCAAAACGAGCTAAGAGTGAGAAAACCGCGAAAAATAATTTTACAGAAATGGATTTAAATAGTTCTATATCTGAGAGCTCAATTCTGTCCTTCACAAAAGCCTTTACGTAATATCAACCTTTATAAGTAATTGTATTCTAACATTGTTCTCACAGTCCCCCAAAAATTTTAAAAGCTTATAATAGTGACAATGTCTTTCCCTGTCAACCGCTCTCCCCTAAAATTGGTGTAGATTGCTAGTGCAAGAATTCAATACACACTTTTAAAACAAATGCTTATAACAGTCTTCCAAATGTAACCTGAAAATCCTATTTTTAAATCTTTACTCGCACTCTTTATCTCTTCTCCTCGGGAATGTGTCCCATCAATTGGTACGTTAATACATGAATTGGATAAATAAAAATTTGCATGGACCGTTAAACTCGCTTTCTCCATTGGTTTGCCATACGCAGTCAAAAATACATAATATTTTTCTAGACTGTAGATTTATTTCCCCCGTAGAAAGGGAAAGGTGCTTAATATGGATCCCCAGGGATTTATTTGAGTTATTGTATAATAATTATTATAATCTCTCTAGGATCATGTCACCGGTCCTTTGTGTACGGAATGCAAGCCCAACACATTCCAGCTCAGCGGGAGCAACCTCTACGGCTGCATTAGCTGCTTCTGCATGGGAATTACCAGCCAATGCTCCAGCTCCAATTGGTACCGAACACAGGTGAGAATTAATTAATTAATTAAAGGCTCATCACTCTTTTAAATCTCCCGCATTTTTTCTGGACTTGGAAGTGCCCAAAAAAGCGGAAATGACCTTATGCCATCTTGTATTTGTACCCCCAAAGGAAACGGCCAGCTTCATCCAATCCTCTCAAGGATTCACGTTGGTGGACGAATCACAGAGGGACTTAATCCGGGATGGCTTTTCCATCGATCGCCAAAGCCGGGAATTGGGCTTCAAGGAATTCAGCCGCCATCCTCCGGACATTTATTACTGGCAGTTGCCTTATAGTTTCCTTGGAGATAAAGTGACCTCTTACGGCGGATATTTGAACTACACCGTTCGCTACATCCCGCCTCCGGGTGGCCAGAACTCCCCGAATAGTGCAGCGGATGTGGAAATTAATGGGAATGACATCCGGCTACTTTACTTCCGGAAGGTGCAGGTCCCTCCAAATCGGAAGGAGACCATTTCCGTTCCGTTGCACGAGCAGTATTGGCAGAGACAGGATGGACAGATGGCGAATCGGGAGCATTTGCTCATGGCACTGGCCAATGTGGACGCACTTCTTATTAAGGCGACCTACACAACTAGCACCCGAGAGGCTCAGTAAGTTCCAAATTTCTTGTTTGTGTAATGACCATTTTTTCGTGGCGAATTCAGCAATTTCTTAATGCACAATCACAATTTATTTGATGAGCAATCCCAATTCCGTTATGCACAATCGCCATGATTTATGTGCAACGGCCGTTTTTCGATGCACAATACCAATTTTGCTGGTACGCAGTTGCTATTTGTTTCATTGGAAAACCCTATTTTATTCACTTTCAAGCATTATTTATTTAATTTCTTAGCGCCGTTTATTTTTAATTTTTTAGTACCGTTTATTCGTAATTTCTTAGCGCCGTTATGTGGATTTATTAGCGCCATTTTTGGCTTCATTTTTAGCACCATTTATAGCTCAGTTTTTAGCGCCATTTTTAGCGCCAGTTTTAGTGCCATCTATTTTATTTATTAGCTTCATTTTAGCTCCATTTGAGCGCCATTTTTAGTGCTATTGGTTTTATTTATTAGCGCCATTATTAGTGCTACTTGTTTTATTTATTAGCGCCATTTTTAGTGCTATTTATTTTATTTTTTAGCGCCATTTTTAGCGCCATTTATTTAATTTCCTAGCGTCATTTTTTCGATGCACAACCTTGATTTTTCTAATACGCCAGCGTAATTCTTCCGATGCGAAGGCACAATAATTCCGATGCTCAAGCGTAATTCTTTCGATGCGCCAGCATAATTTTTCACTTGCCAAACGTATGTCTTCCGATGCGCAGGCATAGGTTTTCCGATTCTTAATTGTCATTTTTCCCACGCGCAATCAGGATTTCGTACACATAAATGCATTTCAATGAATTCCAATGAACATTCTGTATTTCTTGTGCTTTCAGTGTGAGTGACATCATTTTGGACTACGCCGTCTCCAGAAATACGGGCCAGGAGAGGGCCTACGCCGTGGAGCAGTGCGCATGCCCACAGGGCTACATCGGCTTGTCTTGCCAGGAGTGTGCCTTCGGTTACACAAGATCGCTTCGGGGCCTGTATTTGGGACTTTGTGAGCAATGCTCTTGCAACGGACACTCGGAGGAATGTGATCCAAAGACGGGAGTGTGTCGGGTAATTTTTTGGTTTAAGCCTGATTTTTCTTGTTTTATCACGATTTTTGCTCTTTTTTGGAATGAGTAATACTTTGATAAATGCTCTTGTCAGAACTGCCGCGGATTTACAACGGGAGACTTCTGCGAGCAATGCGACGAAGGCTACGTTGGGGATCCCAGAACAGGTCAATGTACGCGAGAGACGGAAACCCCAGGCAATTGTGCTTGCGATGCCCGGGGATCGGCCCGTTCGGATTGTCCAGATGGAAGGAATTGCTTGTGCAAAGTAATTTTTGGCGAAGATTCATTTATTTGAAATGGTTTTGGAAAAATAATTTTGTGAAGAAGTCCTAATTTTTTGTGGATAATTTGTTTGTGGTAAATTTGTTTTGGATAATTGCAGGGCAATGTGGAAGGTCCAAGCTGCAACTTGTGCCGTCCGAGCACCTTCGCCTTGCAGGAGGGAAATCCGCAAGGATGCATGCAGTGTTATTGTTCCCGCAATAGCAACGAGTGCTCTTCGGCGCATCTGTATCGACTGTCTTTAGAAGCTCATTTGATCCCTGGACCTCATGGATTTACTTTGACGAATAGGTAATCTGCGTCTGCGCGCCGGACCCGTAGTTTTTTTCGACATTTTTATTCTGTTTTCGTGACTCAAATTCAATTATTTCCAGCTTGCGAACGATGACGATCACGGAGATCACGGTGGATGATGTCTCTGAAGAGCTTGGCTACCGCTATCCCAGCTCCTCCAGAAGTGAACGACTCTTCTGGTCCTTGCCGCAGAAGTTCACCGGGAATCGGGTGAGTTGCAAATTGAGGTGCAAATTGTAATTAAACAATTTGCGCCAAAACGAAAAAAAAGTAATTTTGCGCGACTAAAAGGAAGGTTGCGCGAAAGAAAGGAATCTAGCGCGAAAAAAGCAATTTTGCGCGAAAGAAAGGAATTTAGCGCGTAAAATAGAATTTTGGATGTAGAAAAGGAATTTTGCGCGTAAAATAGAATTTTGGATGTAGAAAAGGAATTTTTGCGCGTAAAACAGAATTTTGCACGTAGAAAAGGAATTTTGCGCGTAAAACAGAATTTTGCACGTAGAAAAGGTATTTTGCACGAAAAACAGTATTTTGCGCGAAAAAAATGAAATTTGCGCGAAAAAAAAGAATATAGCGCGAATAAAATGAATTTCGAGCGAAAAAATTTGATAACTTCTGCAATTTTTCCAGATATCCTCCTACGGAGGGAAACTAAGAGCAACCAGACGCTATTACATCCGACCCGGCAGCGGACAAAACACGATTGATGTGGGTCCATCCCGCGCCGGAGAAGACATTGATGTCATCCTGGTGGGCAACAACGGAGTCTCACTCTTCTGGATTCTGCGCGGATCACTTCTCTCCGGCCAGGAAGTGGTAAGTCCATTTTTCTATTTTAATTTCTTTGAAGAATCGGAGAAAATCTTCCGACTTAAAAACAATATTTCATTGGTAATTTATTTTCTATAGGGAATGGAAGTAGCACTGCGAGAGACGGAAGAATGGCGACATCTGGAGGGCTCATCCAACACTGCGAGCCGAGAGGATCTCCTGGGAGTTTTGGCAGACTTGCAAGCCATCCTCATTCGGGCGTCATTCACCAATGAGATGGAGGCGACGTACATCAAAGAAGTGTCCTTGGAGGATGCTGTGCGTCAGTACACGCCCAATGGAGTTGTTATGGAGGTGGAGGAATGTCGGTGTCCGAGTGGATATGAGGGATTGTCTTGTGAGGTATGACCGCCATTTTTCTTTTGTTTAATTGTATATAATGTATCCAAAGACTTATTTAAAGAATTATCCAAGAATGTATGCAAAAATGTGTTGAAAGAATTATCCAAAGATTTATTCGATTTATCCGATTTACCCAAAGATTTATATAAAATTTATAAACAGATTCATCCAAATATTTAGCCAAAGATGTATGCAAGGATTTACCCAAAGTCTTCTGAAAATATTTATTCGATGTATCTCTAGATTTGTCCAAATTTTTCCAAGCATTTTCCAAAGATTTATCTAAGCATTTAACAAAGAATTAATCCAAGAATTTATTCAAGGATTTATCCAAAAAATTATCCAAAAAGTTATTGAAAGAATTATCCAAAGATTTCATCGATTTAATCAAAAATTTATTCGATTTATCTAAAGGTTTATCCGATTTATTCAAAGTTTTATCTGATTTATTCAAAGTTTTATCCAATAATTTTTCAAAGATTTATTTACGATTTTACCCAGAATTTTCCAAGAATGTTCCAAGCATGTTCAAAGAATTTTCCAAGAATTTTCCAAGAATTTATCCAAAAATTAATCCATGAGTTTATCCAACAATTTATAGAAGGAATTATCCAAGGATACATTCGATTTATCGCAAAATTTATCCAAGAACTTTCACAAACTTTATCCAAGAACTTTCACAAACTTTATCCAAGAATTTATCCAAATATTTATAGGTACTGAGGTTTATCCAAGAATTTTCCAAAGTCTTATCTAAAGACTCACGCAAACATTTATCCAAAGATTTGTCCAAAGATTTTTCCGAAGATTTGTTCAAAGATTTATCTCAAGATTTGTCCAAAGTTTTTTCTAAAGATTTTTCCAAAGATATACGTATCCAGATACTTATCAAATTTATCCCAAACATTACTGAAAGATAACTTACTCCTTTGTACATGCGCAGAGTTGCAGTTCGGGCTACTACCGCGACCCCAACGACCGTTCTCGAGGAATCCCTGGCGGTGCTTGTCGAGCTTGCCCCTGCGGGGAGAATGCGGACAGTTGTCGATTCGATCAGGGTCGCCCCGTTTGCGTCTGCAGACCCGGATTCAGTGGACCCAATTGTGATATCCGAGGTGAGTTGCTTCTGCGCTTGCGCCTCCTAAAAACAGCTACAATCTCTAATTTCTAATATAGCTACCAAATTTCCCTTTAAAAAATTATAGAGCTTTACTTTGAATTTAAAAAACTAGACTGATTTCTCTCAGCGATAAATTCGTATAGCCATAAATTCATTTTTTTTTTTGTAAATACATTAGTGTGCTTTCCCACAAATTTTTAATTGCAAGATAAACATCTATAGTAAATTAGATGCTGTATTTTTAAACGATTAGAATATTAATCAGTAGATTTTAGTGCATGACATTTTAATCCATAATGAAGCATGACCTAATATTTTGGAATTTTTGACAACCATTTTTGCACGATCCCGCACTCCCATAACGCTTTTTGCTGTATAAAAAAATGCGCTGACACGGAAAACAAATAGATCGTGTGGTAGTTGAGCTATACCCGGTGAAGGTGACTACGTACTACGGGCGTGTCGAGGAATTCCGATGTAGCTACGAAAGTAGATTGCCTCTCCGCATCGAATTCTTCACCTTCCCCGACTACCAATGGCTGCTCCGAAATCAGCCCCAGAGCTTCTCGCATCATTCCGATCTGAGTCATTACCGCTTCGGACAGGAATTCTCTTGGACGTCCGCTCTCACGGCACACATCCCCATCCTGCCCAAAATGTCCCGGGTCATCTGTCGGATCACCAATAACGAGAATGACACTGTGGCGGAAGTGTTCTCCAACATCATTGCGGGGCCGGAGGATCAACGTTATTCTGATTATTATTCGGATCGGTGGCCATATCCGCCCGGCAACAGTAGTGGCTTCTATTTTTTTTTATTTAGATGATTACTAATAATAATAATTAGTATGTGCATCGTGCATGTACATTAATATGCGTATAAAAATACTCATGCATATATGTAAATATTTCCCCTTCTTATATACATAGCTTGCTCGTAAATATCAAAGCAAACCTTGAGACAATTTTTAAGCATGTTTGTGTATTTGAAATTAGTTCATTTATTTCTTGCCAATAGTCATTGCAAAGTAATTTTTGGATATAAAAATAATTGATATGGGATGTGCATTTGAAAGCAATTAGACGATCAAAAATAGGACAAATTTTACACGATGAAAAACGACAAAATTTAGAAGATCAAAAATATGATAGAATTTAGACGATCAAAAATACGGCAAATTTTTGGCGATCAAAAATGCAAATTTTAGATAATATGAAACACGACAAATTTTGGACGATCAAAAATAAGACAAATTTTAGACGATGAACAATCGACAAAAGGACAAGTCCTAAATCTGGGCTCATTCCAAACAGAATAATGATGCACACAGTTTTGTAGCATTTTTACGTAGATTACGAATATCATAATCATTCGAGTGACAAACGTGTCATAAGGTCATTTTTTAGGTGAAAGGTCAAAAAAATCAAAAAATTGCCCGACTTTGTTTCAAATATACAGACGTACAGAGCTGGGAAAATTTGCTGCTGAGACAGTACCAGTACCAAGTACAAGTAGTGACACGATCAGCGAATTACTCATGACCAGTACGGAGTGGTAAAAATGTAGTACTTAAGTACCAGTACTAATTATTTTCATTTTATTTATGCAAATAAAGTATCAATTACCAGTCCAGTGCTTGTAAAGTGGACTCTCGCTGGAACAACCCTGAAGGAAAGGTCAAAAATGGTTGTTATATAGAAAAGTTGTTATATAGAATATGAAATATGTGCACTATATATACGTAGGGCTAAAGAATACCGTTGTAATAGAGAAAAGGTTGTTATAAGGAGAGTTGTTGTAGAGAGAGTTCACTGTAATACGTATTCACTTTTAATAATGTCAGCAAATGACGAGTTTATCTTACAGCAATCTTTTTTTTTCTTGGAAGTGCCAGCCGATTAGTTTTTCAAAATAGCGTTTTTTTCGTGCTTCTCCAACATATCTCCAAAATGTTTCTAAAAAACGTTTTAATGTCAAAAAATAGTTTTTACTTATTAAAATTAACATTAATTAATTTAAAAATTAATTTTATTTAGACATTTTGACAGAAATTGATAAAAAAAATTGCCAAAAATTCAAATTTTTGTGTTTTCCGCGGGAAAATAGCGGTAACTTGGTCAATTTTTATAAATCTGCTTTCAATATTTTTGGAAGTACTTAATTACCCAGTACCAAGGGCAAATATCATGAAAGTAAGTAATTCCAGTACTTGTTTCTTCGTGTCGTTCCAGTATTAAGTACAAGTACTTTTCACCCTTCAAAATGTAAGTACCAGTACCATTCCAATTACTTTCTGTTAAATTTGCTGTACTGCCAAGTACAAGTACGGTACTCAGTTCCCATCTCTGCAGACGTACATTGCTTACAAAGTCTGGCAATTGTTTGATTTTTTTGACTTTTGACCTAAAGAAATGACCTTATGACACGTTTGTCACCCAAATGATTACGATATTCGTAATCTACGTAAAAAATGCTACAAAATTGTGTGCATCATTATTCTGTTTGGAATTAGCCCAGATTTACGACATGTCCTTTAGATAATCAAAAATATGATACAATTTACACGATCACAAACACAGCAAATTTTTGGCGATCAAAAATACAACAAATTTAAGATGATTTAAAATATGACAAATTTTAGATGATTTAAAATATGACAAATTTTAGATGATTTAAAATATGATACATTTTAGACGATAAAAAATATGATAAATTTTAGACTACCAAAAATACGACAAATTTCTGACGCTAAATAACACGAGACATTTTAGACGATGAAAAACACGACAGGTTTTAGAATCTTAAATTTGCCGTGAATACTCAAACAGATTTGAGAAAAAATTAAAAACAAAAAACTTTTTCTTCTAGCTGGACCTTCAACGCCAGGCCCTTCCGTTCCGTCTGGACCACAAATCCAAGTTTCAATTTCCGAGCCGATCATCCAAGTCGTTCAGGTCGGAGGCTCGGTCACCTTCAGATGTCACGGCCGATCTTTGAGTGGCTCCCAGGTAAGTTTTCCCGCCAAAATGACGGTTAATTAACCACCAAATAAAATGGAAAATGTATAACCGTTTGACTCTGCCTTGATCGTAGTTGCGTGTAACCTGGAGCAAGGACGGCGGTTTGATTCCCACGGGTCGGGCTCGAGATGACGGCATGGGTCTCCTGGTCATCGACGATGTCCATTCCGCGGACTCCGGGACGTACCTCTGTAGCGTCACGGACGGCTATATCACCAACGTAGAAAGAGCCGTCCTGACGGTCGTGGGCGGAGGAGCTCCTCCTTCAGATTTCCCCTCCCGACCAGAAGTCACGATTAATCCTCGATACCTCACCGTTCAACAAGGCGAACTCGTGGAATTCCGATGCACGGCCTCAGGCTACCCCACGCCATCCCTCTCCTGGACGGGCGGCCCCGGAGGTACCCTTCCCCCTCAAGCCCGCGTAGAAAACGGAGTCCTCCGGATCTCTGGCGTCCGGAAGGCGGACGAGGCCGAATATTTCTGTACTGCGACTAACTCCGCCGGTTCGGACAGTTTGAGGACGGTCCTCTACGTGGAAGGCGAAGACACGGCCCCACCACCGCCCATCGGCGGCCAATTCGTCGCCACGGTCAGTCCACCCGACCACGAGGCCCGACCCGGGGACACGATCCGATTCCGATGCGAATCCTCGGAAGCGGACGCCCGCATCCAGTGGACGAAATTATCCGGAGTCCTCCCCACTTCCGCTAGTCAATCTCCAGACGGAGTTCTGAATTTGTACTCTGTCCGCGATGCAGACAGCGGCATCTACCTTTGCACTGCCACGTCCTTCTCAGGTCAAACAAGTCAGTCCCAGGCCAGGTTGGTCGTCTCCTACATCGGCGCCCCACCCACGGCCCGGATTGAGCCTGAGAGGCAAACCGTAGCTCAGGGAACGCAGATCGAGATCCGATGCATCGCATCGGGTAGTCCTTCCCCCACCGTTGAATGGTCCAAAGTGGGTAGCTCCTTCGCCCCGAACATCCCCACGACCAACGAAGTCCTCCGGATCCCCGTGGCTCAAGTCAGTGATCGCGGGGTGTACATTTGCACCGTCGAGAATTCCGCCGGGAAATCCTTGGCATCCGCCATCGTGGAAGTGGATCGGCGGGAATCGCCTCAGATTGAAATGTATCCCAGTGCCAGGCAAACGATTGGCCAGGAGGGCTCCGCCCTCTTCCAATGTCGGGTCGTGGCGGGGATCCCTTCGCCGAAGATCAGCTGGTCCCGCTCCAACGGGGCACGGATCCCTCCCAATGCCGAAGAGATCCAAGGAGGTGTCATCCGATTCAATCGGGTCACCGGGGACGAGAAGGGCCAATATATTTGCACGGCGGAGAATGTCGCCGGAACGACCACTGCCATTGCTACCCTGGATATCCAGTCGCCGCCAAAGGTCACAATCACGCCATTTACGCCACATCGTGTTCAATCGGGGGAGAGAGTGCGGTTGGAGTGCCGGGCTGAGGGCGATCCCATGCCCTCTGTCACTTGGAAGCGCCTCCATCATGGGCAGGTGGACGGGGTGGAGCTTCATCGCTCGCCCACTCTCAGCTCCCCTCAAACGGCCGTTTATGAGATTGCTCGGGTTACCAAGGCGGATGAGGGCTCTTATAGCTGTGTGGGCACTAGTGATGCCGGCTTTGCTGAGGAGAGGCTTCAGCTCCTGGTTGATGACCTCATTGAACCATCCTACCCGCCCTCGCCCCCTCATCATGGGCACGACCGGAATGAGCAGGTCTATCACTACCCCGTGGGTAGTCGGGCCGTCTTGAATTGTCTTCAGAGTAAGTTTTTCCTTTTGACCGTTAAGAATTTATTTCGTTTTGAGCGTCAAGAATTTATTTCGTTTTGGGCGTCAAGAATTTATTTAGTTTTTAGATGGTACAAGTCCGCCAATAATTGACGGGTATATGCTCGAGCTGGCTGATAAACGTTAGATATACATATGTATGTACGTGTTAGAAGGCAGCAAGAAAATAGTGGACAGAATCGGACGATGACGATCTCAGATTATCAATTCAACTGACAGTTTTAGCTTCAAATCGGCCGATTAGTAATGAGCGTATTTGATGTTTTCTGGTTTTTATGCCACGGTGGGTGACTTACGAACTGGTTAAATGCAAGGTTAAATTGGGTAATAGCAGTTAATGTGAATTCAATATGACAATTAGGGCTTAATTTAACTGAATTAATTTGGCCTTAATTTACCGAACAAGGAAATGAGACCGCGCAATTAAGAACACATTTAAACACATCAATTGTCGGCTGGTATCATTTTATAGGCAAATATCAGTTGATTTAAGGTAAACATTGTTCACGGATTTGAGTGTGTAAATCATTTTCGGCTTATTTGAAGTCACTTATGGATAGCCATTGGCTGATTTGAGTGTGCAAAGTTGTGAATATTGAAAATAGAGTGGTATTGAAAATTGTCGGCTAATTTGATGAGGCAATTATTAGCTGATTTGACTACAGAGAATTTCCGACTTATTGTAGTTGCGAATTGCCAGCTGATTTGAATACATGATTCTCGGCGGATTTAAGTGGAGGGGAATCGGCTAATTTCGGACACTAAACTTGGAACATGAATGTCGCCTTACAGTCCACTCTCTCTATAACAGCAACCTATCAAGCAGCAGATTTTGTCCGTTATAGAGAAGAACCGTTTTAGAAAACATGAATTTCTTTGTTAACCATTGGAGAAAGTTTTCGAGAGGAGCATTTTTTGCTGCTAGAGTGAGAACTCTTATAAGGGAGAGTCGACTCTATTTATTAATGACTTTGCTATTATGGAGGAGTCTTTCTATAACAACATTCAAAGGAAGGTCCAGTAATGTTGTTATATAGAAATGTTGTTACACTGAACATTCATAATTTTGGGGCAAAATGATTCTAAAGTACAAAAATCCCGTTTTAAATATATATTTGCATGTGTTTTAATGCCAGTTACAGAATTCTATTTGAAACTTGATGGTTTTGCTCCAGCGCGGTGTTTAGTTTCACCATTTTGCCCGCTCAAAAAATGAATGTTGTTAAAGAGAATTTCTAACACGTGAATTCTATTGTGAAGAGCGGGTGAAAATACAGTCGACTCTCTCTAAAACAGTCCCCTTTATAACAGTACTCTCGCTATAACAGCAGCAAAAAATGCTCCCCTCAAAAACTTTCTCCAATTGTTAACATAGAAATGTCTGTTCTCTATAACAGTTTTTCGCTATAACAAGCCAAATTTGATGCTTTATAGGGTGTTGTTATAGCGAGAGTCGACTGTATACTGTTCCAGAAAAATGTTATAGAAATATTGTTATGTTGAACACGTTCATAATGTATAAATGCTACGGGGGAATGACAAATCTTGTTACAGGGAAAATCTTGTTATAGCGAGGCTTGTTAAAAAGAGACTCCCCTGTGTTACCTAATTTTGTTATACCCGAATTTCTGAATGATTTTGCATGGTTTTTTCTCGTCATTTCAGCGCAAGTCGTGGAAGTGTTCGAACAACTGTACTTTGACTGGGAGCGAGCCGACAAAGGAGCCATGCCCAGTTCCTACGAAGCCCGGGATGGCAGCTTGTACATAAACGACTTGAAGCCCCAGGACGCCGGACGGTACTTGTGCACAGGCGCAAATCGTCAAGGCCAAATCGTCATGAATGTAGACGCACGTCTCGAGGTCATCGGAAGTAAGGCGGAATTTTTTTTTATTTATTTATTTATTTATTTTCGTTTGTAAAATTCAGAAAGAGAGTGGAATATTTTGCTCGTATTTGACTGAGAATTGTATTGGTTATTGAATTTGCTGCTTCTTAACTACTACTACTACTCGCCTCCTTGGAAATAGTGATATCATGTTCCAAGCCAGCAGGTTACTAATCAAAGTTTTTTCAAAAAACAAAAAAAAAAAAACAAAAGTTCCATGTTGTTAACGTGTGTCTTGATCGTTTTTCCGTTCTGAATGTGTATTAATTCTTCCCCCCAAAAAAAAGAGATATGAATGCTATGTAAAAATGACCAACCTCCGAGTCGGTCGAGGTCTTGCATTGTTAGTGTTTTTTTTTTTTAGTTTTCTCCCGCCACTTAATCTGACATTGCCAATAAGAACTTGTCGTATTTCGTACCATGATTTCCTTTTCAGTTTTGAATGTGAATATGATCACAGTATCCGTTCATATGCACCGCTTTTTGCTTTCCTAATTCTCGTGTGTGTGTGTGTAGATTGTCGCACGTAAAATAGTTGATTTGATCGTTCTTGGTGTGGTTAAATTTTTGTGAATCAAAGATTTTATATGTGGGCATCTTTATATTTACAGCAGCACCACCCCGTATTGTTCTCCAGCCGCCCAGGCAAGTAGTGAGACGGGGCGATGTGGTTCACATCGACTGCATCGCCGAGGGCGATGAGCCCATCACCATCTCCTGGTCCAAGGGGGATCGCAGGCCGTTCCCGCCGTCCGTCATTGTCAATGGGCCCCAACTGACGGTGAGTGCTGGTCTGGTTTGTTTTTCTTGTGATAGTCTTTGTTAGAGTTCCGCATCGCTTCAAGTTGAATTTTGGCGCGTAAACTATTTTAGTACCAAGTTCTGTTTATACGTGGAAAATGTTTAGTTAGCTACTCGTACGTGACAATTTGTTTTTATGAAAATATTTGAATAGATATCCAATACAGATTTCGAGTGCAATTTAAAGTACAATTCCAAGTACGAATTGAAGTACGATTTCAAGTACAATTTTATAAACGCGTTCAAATACGATCTTCCAGTACATTTAAGTTCAATTTTACCCACGATTTCAAGTGGTATTTTAAGGGGAGCTTCAAGTTCGATTTTGAGTGCGAGTTCATGTGCTATTTCAAGCTCGTTTTAAGTGTTATTTCCAGTTTGGTTTAAGTGTTTTTTCAAGTTTGGTTTAAGTGTTTTTTAAAGTTCGTTTTAAGTGTTATTTCAAGTTCGATTTTAAGTGATATTTAAAGTTCGATTTTAAGTGATATTTCAAGTTCCATTTTAAGTTTTGTTTCAAGTTTGATTTTAAGTTTTACTTCGAGTACGATTTTAAGTGCGATTTCCTGTGCTATTTTAAGTTCGTTTTAAGTATTATTTCAAGTACAATTTTAGAAGTTATTTTGAGTACGATTATGGAAGTTATTTTGAGTACGATTTCAAGTTTTATTTCAAGTTCGATTTTAAGTGTATTTCAAGGACGACTTTAAGTTTTCTTTCAAGTTCAATTTTATGTGTTATTTCAAGTACAATTTTAAGTGATATTTCAAGTACGATTTTAAGTGATATTTCAAGTACGATTTTAAGTGATATTTCAAGTACGATTTT
>JAQGBT010004226.1:0-17156 GCA_034698585.1 Disparrhopalites patrizii | reverse complement strand
AAATTTACAGAGCAATCCCTTGTGGTTGTTCGGCTACGAATCGTCAAAGCTGGAAAGTCCCAATGTAACAATCAATTCGCAATCAGGTGTATATGTACATATTATATGGTCAATATACTACGTAAGTACATGTGTGCTTTTTTTTTTATTAATATGGATGATTATGGTTCAGTATATGAGTATACAATAAAAAAAACAACAAACATCATAAATAACTTCGGCTCGGGGAGTGAAAGAGAATTAATTTCACCGTGTAATCTCCAGCCCAATTTCCTAGCAGCCAAGAATTCTAAAAGGAGGTACGGCATTAAAAAGTTAGTAATTCGCAAGACGAACAACAAACAGTTCTCCCGACTCAACCGATTGGAATACGCATGTACATATGTACATGCATATGTTTATGTCTTTCCTGGAATGCTTCTTAGCTTAAGAAGAAATAAGACATGGTAGTACTTGGAAGGATGTTTCTGGAAAGTTTACAGTATTGTCTTTCCATAGCAGCATTCCTTATAAAATAACATGCTACAGCGCCCAGAACTTCATCGCTGTTTATCTGTACAATGCATAATACAAGTGTTACCTATAATAGCATTTGTTTCGTAACAAAATTTTTGGTTCTGATGGATACTGTTACGGAGATTCCATTGTAGTTGGATATTTGTCGTTTGGATGCACACCACGTACAAAGCGGTACAAATCCGCTGGTATCCTGGAGGTAGCCTGTTGTGGCTATAGAAGGAGTCCTCTCATAAATGGTATCCACATAATGTCCAACGTTGGCGACTATTTGGACGGGTTGGGCCTTACATTCAACTCAATGCTTGAAAAATCCGTATTCCAGTCAGCAAATGGATTTTGAAAGTAAAATGTGACAATTTTTGATTAACTTTCTTTATGCCGCCGAAACAAACCAGTTAAACGCTGTGCTACAAATACAGCATGTGGATATAAATATTAAATATGTATACAAACACATGTAAGATGTAAGTAATATATAAATGTATATCTGCGGTAACCAGAAGTGAAAGGTCGCTGAGCTACCTGCCAGAGATTCATGATTTATGAACACATACAAAATCTCTTTAATCCAGTTCAGATACAACAAGCAAACATACAAGTTAGCACTGATTATTAGTTTTTATTTACAGCAATAATTTGTCTCACTAACTATGGTGTACGAGCAGTGATGAGGGAAAATTTCCAATCGTAGTCTTCAACTGTTTTCGTGGTGTAGTGGTTATCACGTGCGCCTCACACGCGCAAGGTCCCCGGTTCGATCCCGGGCGGAAACAATATTTTTGCTTTTTTGCTGCCCGAGACGACCCAGAAAACGCCGCTGGTGCTCTCAATGTTTTTGACTAAATACGTACTTACAATCTTAAAATCTATTCTTAAGCCCTTAAAATCCAATCTGTAATTATACATGATGGAAGAAATGGTCTAGATAGTCTAAAAAGTTTGAAATAATTAAAATTAAAATCGTCTGAATGTTCATCGCTGCTTAGCATCTATTAAAAATGGTTTAAAGATAACTTCTGTCTAACAGGTCTAAGTATTTCTACTCGTAACATTTAATGTAACTTAACATTTCATTAATTCTGTGATTAAAGATTAAAGCATAGTTTAAACAAATATTGCATTATTATGAATGTAATTATTATGAATGTATTTACATTACATACATACTAATTAGTACTTACACATGAACCACACAAATTACTCTTTTGTCACTACACACGAATTTTGGCCTCTATGATTTTTGAATACAGATCCTCATCCAGGCCCACATACTTTCCATTTGTGTAGAAATATATTGGATCTTTGATTTTTGTAATGTCAAACCCGTCACTCCGGAATTCTAATTTTTTCAATTTGTGCGTGCCTGTAATTGAAACAATTGCATCCAATTTATAAGTGCTTAACGAAAACCAAAATGCATTTAGTCCCCATAGCCTTATGATCCGGCAACCGTTTAATGCAGAATTTTAGTTGATATAGCGGAAAAAACTGCATACAAATAGGACCAAATTTTGTCAAATTTACTCTGCCTCCAAATATAATTTATCTACTATTGCATTTTAAATTAATTAAGTTTGTAGGAGGAAATACCTGTTGTTTCAATGTGCTTAGTAATTCTCAAGAACAAAGGTCTGGCATATGATGGCAAATTTTTGTAGATCCCATCAGCGAAATCATTTAAATCCAAAGCGCTGGGCTGAGCGGCCACCACAGCCATGCAAGCTCTCCCATCCGTTCCAGGCACCTTCACTCCAAAAGCGACGCAATCTTTCAAATTGCAAACATTGCTTAAGACCGACTCCACTTCGGCCGTGGAAACATTTTCACCTTTCCAACGAAACGAATCTCCAGCTCTGTCCTTAAAGTAGAAGTATCCACACTCATCCATGACGAGGAAGTCACCTGAAACGTTAGTGGAAAAGTATTTTGCGGTAAAAAAAAATAAATGTTAGTATCTACTTGGCCGTTACTTTCGGAGTCTCTTGGAATAAAATAAACCGGTCACCTGTTCGGAAGACAGCATCTCCTTTAGAAAAAACGTTTCTCAGAATCTTCTTCTCACTCGCTCGAATATCCCCACCCGCATATCCTTGAAAATCTCGGATTGGGTGATTTTCAACAATCTTCCCAACAAATTCACCTGACTCATTGGGTCGACACCTGCAAACTAAGCCGGTTTCGGAATCCCTGATTGGCTCTCCCGTGATTTCATCCACCCGCATAATTCCCATAGGATGGAGTTTGTATAACAAAATGGGAACAAATCCCACCGCGCCCACTTGATTGTCGAAATTGGCCATATTGCAATTTCCATCGGTGGATCCGTAAATCTCAGAAATTTGAGGGATATTGAAGCGTTCCACGAACTCTTTCCAAATTTCTGGACGTAGCCCGTTCCCAACCATTGATCTAACGTTATGTTGTTTTTCTTCCGGCACCCTCTGCTGACTGAGTAAATACCGACAAATCTCCCCAATGTATTGGGCCACGGTTACTTTGTACATGTGACAATCTTTCCAGAATCTGGAAGCGGAAAATTTGCGGCGAAGGATGACCGTGTCTCCAAAAAACACGGCTTGACCCACCCCACACAAGCCTCCGGCTGTGTGGTAAAGGGGTAAGCAGGTGTAAATGATTTCTTTGGCGTATGTGTTGCTATTCATATAGTGGAAGGATATTGACGCCAGGGCAAATCTGAGTTAAAAACTGACTGTTACACATTTTATGCTAATTTAGAAATACCAGTTTTAGTATTATTAGTAGTTAATCGATTTGTTTCTACCTGGAATGCTTTATAATGGCGGCCTTGGGTAGTCCCGTCGTTCCTGATGTGTAAATGTAAAACAAGCTGTCTCTGAAATCTGGCTTGTTTTCAGGACTGTGGATTGCTTCTGTAGAAACATTGGCAAGTTCATCATCCAGAGACACTGAGCGGTATTTTAATGATGATGATTCCAAGGAAATCAATTTTTCATTTGCCTCCCTCTCCTTCATTTGTCTCATCGAATATAATGGCACTAAATTATTTCCGGTGGACAGTTCAGCTTCAAATACTTCCAAAATTGCTAAACCACAAACAAAGAAGAAAACAAAAATTTCACATGTTCACTGGAGACTAGTTGTACAAACACATTGTATTTGTAATGCTCATGGAAGCATTTTTGCAAAACCAATAATAATATTTAATTATGCGCTTCTGGTCTCACCTGAAGCCAGCTCTGTTCCATAAATGATGGCTTTGGATTGGGCCACATCAAAGGAGTGCTTCAAGGGTTGCAAACGCAAATTGGAATTAATTAGCGAAGTCACAACTCCTATCTAAATTCAAAGCATTCGTAATAATGACAACGTCAGAACCGTATTATTGACTTTGTATTCATTGATTGTAATCAGAAGATGAAGACAGTCAACATGGAAGACTTACTCGACTGAGTCCCATCCATATGCAAATATATTCGGGCCTATTATCCATAAACAAGGAAACCACATCACCTTTTTTATAACCTTGATTCAGGAAATAATTTCCAACTTGATTACTCAGACGGTTTATCTAAAATCCACAAGTATTGAATTGATTATTGTGAACAATATCTTCCTCAATGACTCTTGCCGACTCAACGACTCTTTTTGCCGAAAATAGAATTAATCCATTATTAAATGTAAGTATGTACTCACGTCTTGAAACGTCCATTCTTCCTCTTCAAATTGAAAGCAGACTTTAGTTGGAAATTTATTAGCAGTCATATCTAACATTTCTCCAACAGACGTATTGGCTCTCTCATATTTCCTCAAGGCTTGTATCGTCCGTATAAATCTATATATTCCTCTACCAATAATAATTGCCATCAAAACCCTAGTCAGCAAGTTGAATGCAGCGGATATAATTTGTGCAGTATTGTCTACAAATATACGTACCTGATATCTCGGGGAAATGTTTTACAAACAATAAAAATAATTTTTCTGTGTCGTATGCACAGGAAAGTGAGGATTACGGAGACGATCACAAGAGCCACGACAAGAGATCCAGAAAGGATATTTCGGTGTAGATCCGCGAAGGAAGAAGCAGAGGAATCGTCGACAGATTTGTGCATATTGTCAAAAGATGTAATGAGAAGGAAATATGAAAAAAATTAGATGTTGGAGAACAATCGTACACCAGAGAAACAACTTTTGAAATCAAAATTTTCTTTAAAAGCGAACTTTTGATGTTTACATAACACTAAGACCCTACAAACCCAGAGCCAGGTCCTTCCAAGTCACTGCAAAGTTCAGAAAGATGTTTGTGCTCTCAAGAGGAACCATGAGTGTCTTATATAGCCCCAAGGAGATAGCTCTATAAAAATGAAGTTCCCACAAAAAGAATATGCATAACGATCTGGTTCCTTTCCGTGCTTTTTCCTGCGTGACAAGGCATTGGCTTCTAACTTCTGCTTCCAAAAGGGAAAACGTAATTTTTCAAGGTAAAAACTATGAATTTGTTCCAAGCACCAGACGTTTTATAATTTTTTCAACGATTCGCTAAGCATGACCTCTCCATGTGGAGTCTCATCCTCTGTAGCACAGTAATAACCATAATCGTACTATGTGCAAATACCGGCAAAAATGTGTCCATCCGACTATGTGTATAAGTATATTGTATATACTTACATGCTGCTAGATGCACCTGTACAACATCCAGCTACGCTGATTTCTCCTTACGTGATGGCGTACATCAATATATGGTGCATTTTCGGTAACAGAAATGAACAAATCCGAGAGTTACAACAATATCATTTACCTTAAAAGTAAATGATGCACATGCTGGAAACCCATGGTTTTTGTCGCCTACAGGGATTCTTTTAATTCGAAGGTAAAGTAAATACTATACTAAAAGAAGATTTTAAGATTTATCGACAACTAGCACACGATTTGTGCGACTAAAATAATTTTTGTGGCATTATTGTAGAGTATTCATTATTTAATAGTGCCGATGTAAGATTGACAAATGGATTAATGGATGTGCTAGCTCATGTGTATGTGTTCAACCATACGTGCATGGTATATAAGCCCCTGCAAAGACAAAAGCATTGAAAGGATGCAAAATTGGCCACTAGCAACAGACTGGGCAGTCGTTGGCATTGACTATACACTACACATTTGTAAAGAAAGTCTCCAAAGGCACAAAAATTAAATGTGTGAGAAATGCTCGCCGGATGTTCTGATGGTCTTAGTTAATAGAATGTGATAGCGTGGACAAATTTATGCTTACGGCTTTACCCTCATGGCTCACACGACGCGTACCTCTGAAAAATTCGAAAGAATGGCTGCAGAAAAAGTTCCATCAATAATTAATCTTCAGCTCGGCGTAAGCCAAGGCAAACAGGGAACCCCTAAAAAGTTTGATATACCTAAGTGTGATAATGAACACTTTTCACTGCCTTTGTTCTTGTGGCAAATGCATGGACACGCTATGCTTCACACACCTTGTTCTTCGCACTACATTCTCTCGACGCTTATTGAAGACCCAACTCTCAACTCCCTAAGCATTTATCACGTGTTCGTAGTTCATTTCCAACCCACCTAGCCACATACCCGGAACACGTTTTCGAAGCTTCGACACAAGGTTGGTTATATTGTAGTCTGTAATGCAAATAACGATAGTTTGCTGAATGAGTGAAACAGTTATTCTTATGTACACCAAAAATATTCTATGCAGGGGAGGTAATAAAAATAGCAGTGAGGTGGCAGAAAAGACTCCAAAAATGTACTTCGCGAAAATTACCGCAAACATATTTTTGACTTTTAATACGGATAAAAAAAATTTAGGTCGTTGACCTGTCAAAAGGTTGCAGGGTTTTCCCACTTACAGCTGATTGGCTCATTAAATGGAAACTTTTCTGAAAGTTACGTTTCTTGAACAAATGGACATATTACATTTATATACGTATTTACGTACGCATGTAAACAGGCGAAGCTAGGACTAAATGAATACAGACGCAGATGTAATTTTGTTTCTTTTCGAAACTGATGTAATAAATACCAGATTATTACCTAAAACTATAAAACATGTTCCTGAAATACTTCAACAAGTATTTACCGAACTCCTGTAATACAAAAAGCCGAAAAAGGAAATTTAAAACCAAATATACATATAACGACAAATACAAATGTGTACATAAATGTATACATAAATATGTGCAGAGTGCATATGTATATTTCTACTTTTCACTGCACTTTGTGCAACTGGTTATAGTAAAACGTAATACATACAATTATCCAAAACACATTATTATTTCTTGCAGGCAGGTGGGAAGAAACCGGTAGGTGGTTTTAACTTTTGAGGTGGAAAGTTATTGTTTCGAAGTGGACAATAATTGCTTCACGATGTTGCTCATTGAATTATCACACATGTCGGTATTTTTCTTTCTGCTGTTGTGTATGATAGCAAAGCCCTCGTCTTCATATTCTTATCTCGTGTTGGGTTTGCATTTGCATCCCTTGTGACAAATGTGAGGGTAAATTGGGATACAATTTGATAGGCAAATCCCAAACCATGGTTTCTATGTTGATTGTATTTGGACCCTGCCAAGTTTTCCCATCCAGCCCTTCTGCATTTGGAGGCTCCAGGGGCTTCATCGAAATTTCGTTGGGATTTGAGGTACTTGTTACAAATTCGAAGTGAAGACGCCATTTCAAACTAATCAAATCTGTGTAAAAGCTGGGGGTGACGTGCAGTGGCACGGGAAGTATGAAATGAGTTTGCTGGTATCCGATGCACATCTCGTGACACTTTGAATATGAAGTTATTGAAGATTTTTGATTCTCCGATTTCCTACATTCCGGAGTCACTTCTTCAACACTTTGCAGAGTGACTGCGTATTGAACGCAAATTACATTTGATTCCGAAAAATCTAAAGAACCCACTATATCATCGCCCAACTTGTAAGCCTGTTTGAATGCACAAAACTTTACCACATGCCCCCGGGCATTGGTGACGTTATAAAATTTCTGATTTCTCTGGGAAGTGACAACCTGAAGAATTTGAAGAGCAGAATCCAGCGGTGCTTCCTTTTCTTGATCAGAAAGAAACGGATTGGAAGGCGTGAGGTCTTCGTTGTTATCGTTGATTATAGTTGAATCCGTAAATTCTGTAACAAAAACCATTGCAATTTTAAGAAAACGAGTCGTATGTAATATTTGACTTCCGAAAAAGCCACGCAATTTCACATATATATATATATATACATATAACGAATATCCAAGCAATACCAGAATGGCTAAAAACCACATTCAGGCGTCAAGTGTTGTTTGCAATACAAATGAAAATTGTATTCTTACCTTGCAGCACCAAAACTCTGATCGGAACGTTTAGAAGTCTAATAGGAGAATTGATTCTTTGCGTCCCGACTGTCAACTTGTAGGCATATTTGACTGTCTGCCCTCTGAATGAGGGAGGCCCATCCATTGGAAGAATTTCTTTGTACCAAACTGAAAACAACCGTAGACGATAATAAAATTAATATTACATATTAACTACAACACATTGGCCAATAACTATGTTTGCCTTTATGTTGTCCGTATTTACTACATGTTACAATCACAGCCTTATACAGTACACAAAATTACTACATGTATGCATTATACACCTATACACACTTGCATATCAATGTGTAAGAACTATTTAGGTTAACTAAACATAAGGTCAATACAGGGTTCCGGAAAGACAGATTTTACTCACATGTTTTACTTTCTCCGGGAAGTAACCGTAAATCACAAAATAAAATCGTTGGTTTAGTGGAAATAACCACCCGAGCAGAAGAATTTCCACCAGCTACACCGGTACCTTTGCCTCTATCACCAATGTGGTGAATAAAACTAGCATTATCCAGGGCTGTGCATGGAGAAAATGACGTCCGGCTGTTGGAAACAGCTTGCTCTTCCACGGATAAAGCTGGCTGCTCAGTAACTATTACCCGAGACTGGCTGACCCAACATTTACAATGAATTTGGACACTGGCCCAAGCCAACACTTCTTCCTGATCATTCCGTTGGGAAGTGGCACCCGGGGGAGGTGACGGATTTCTTAAAGTTATTGCACATTCTACTGTTTCTCCCGCCAAGTAGACCCCTTGTGTCAGTCTTGCTATCACTTCGATCATCTTTGACAATGAAAATCAAACTCGCCACGAATATTTTAAATGCTGGCGTAATGAGTAACGCTAACACCTGTACAAAAAGAAAAAAGTGTCAGTTTGCAAAAACCCGTGTTTGTTCTATATACGAATGTTCAACAAGTGAACATAGCTACCATGTCATTGTGCGGCTGCATTAATGAGATGGAAGTTAAGATGACTAAATTTTTTAAATGTGTTTTCCAAAAAAACTAATTTACTTACTAATAAATGAAATCTTAGGTAAATGATTCAAACAGACCGTCAAAAGAGAAGCAAGAAAGGTTACTGTGGCTGGAACAACAATGTTATTACATTTTCGTCTTCATCCTTATTCGAACCCTTTGACTTTTGACTACTTTTTTGTGCCAAGAATCACGCAGCTGTGAACTGTTAATATTTACAATATTTAGTAATCACCTTAGTATTTGTGGCACTGGGGTGGATTTTATTGACGATCTAATTGTTGATATTCGGACAGAAATCTGAAATACCCTAGTTAAAGAGATTTGCTAGTTGTACGATATTATTCGGGGAAAACCGAAAAAAATTTCAACAGTACATAATGTCATAATCATACCAGTAGTCGCAAATCGACGGAACACTTTGATCTTGATTTCTGAAGTACTTAATTTCTTGACGACTAGATTGAAATTACCAACAACAGAATTACGTTTCAAAACACTATGGAAGTTACAGTAACTGGTTATTAGTTTACTAGCCTACTAGCTTAAATAGAATAGATTTGCGGATGGACATGAACAGACTTCCTTCCTGATGTTCCTGACTCCTGAGTTCTGGTCTGAACTTCTGGCTCTGGCTCTGGCTGATTTATAATGTACACTGATTTTTTATAACTACCCGCTCTTTATGTATTGACTCTGTCAGCACTACGTCAAAAATCTGAGGACAAAATAAGAAGCTGAAACGAGTACAACGACAATCTCTTAGAGGACGACAGTGTTTACCGTCGAACGTAGCTGTTGCTGTTAACTATATTATTTATACAGGTGCGTACTAATTCAGGATTTCCTCCATTTAAAGTTAAATAAATGTTTTATGACTATGACTTTATGAGTAAGTAATTAGTACGAATTAGTACAATAAAATAATAATTAATACCTCCATTTACCTCCAAAGTTATTACGGAAACAAATAGCGACACGTATTAAACTTCTATTACAAATCACAAATCTTGAAATAACACTACACAAGCTGGTCTTTTTAAATCTACTCAGAATCAGATTTTTTTTAAATTAAAGAATATTCAGACATTCAGACCGGAAGGAAACGTTGGCAAAGCCCATTTTCTCAGGCTGAGTGTGGCCATTTGAGTAGTAAAGTCACTCCTCTGCCGACCTTTCACTTTTAAAAAGAATTCTGCAAAGGTGCGGCAGGATCTTCCGCATTTTCCGCTTTCAATATTCGCAGTTTTCTCTCTCTCCTGCCGCTGTCTTTTCACGTTTTTATTTTATTTTTCCGATTGTCTTTTCTGCTTTCTTTTCCCCGTCGCCCCGTCCTCTCCTTTGTTTGCTTTTTTTTCTTTTTCGCTCACTTCATTCATTTCGAATCCATTTTTGATATTTAAGTACTTATATTAGTTACATGTTACATATATTTTTCTTTCTCCCTCTGGTCCCCTGTTTTCTCTATTTTTTTAACTATCGTGAAATGGAGGTAGGCTATGTTACATGGCACGAGTAGGAGAAAACAATCTTCCAGAATGCAAAACTCCAAAAATTCAAAAAACTGGGAAGTACGAGTACAAAAGTATAGGTATAGAAAAATAATTTATGATCGAAAGTAAAATTGGAATAAAATGATGGGAAAATAAAAAGTGAGATGAGTTCCCCAGGAGAAGCTTTGCTTTACCCTTACAATTCGAATTTGAGCATGTTTTTTGCAGCGTATAAATGATTTTTCCGCTCTTAGAATTGTTTGAAAAAATCTGCGTGGATTCAGTAGATTTAAAAAAACTGGAAGGAAATTCCTTAATTCGCTAGTAATACAAACTTGAACACATTTTCGATCTCTTAGAGTCTTAGACGTTGTTGTACTCGATTACTTTAATTTCTTAAATTGCGCCTGTTTTTGTTTAAGTATATACGTATATATAATTTTATGAATAATGTATGTAATGTAATATTATATAGTTTAGCAACATATCACTTTGCACTTTATTTATGCGAATTGTCATTTGACAACAAAAACGTAAGTGCGAGAGGAAACGATTTGCTAACAAAATTTTCAAAGAAATTAAGTAAATCCAGTCGATTTTCCTGGCTCAAACCACATACCAAAATTTGTAAATACAGCTTACGTAATAAGACCAAATATGTGAAATTATCGTGTAAGTATAATAGATATAAGTTGTCAACAATTCCAAAAATTATTGATTTACTTAACCTGAAGTAACTCTTGTCTCGTTAAATCTTCAAGTTGAACAGTACATTGTATTCTTCGATTTTCCTGTAAAATATGATACTTTTGTCTTCCTCTTCTGTATACTATTCTACGTGATGAGACTAATAAAGTCATAATAAAGTAAAGTAATATTGTATGCCAATGCATTCACCCATAAGTTCATATGACATATGAGAAAGCCTTATCCTCGTTGCGTTGTAGGCTGTAGCTTTGAGGATTATAGAGATGTTAAGCAGCAAATCTGAAAGCCTTGAATTTGGACTTTGAAAAGCACTATTACTTGAAGCTGTGGAACAAATAAATAATGAAGACGGTATAGATAGGCGCGAATGTGTCATGATTCATGATCCATCAAAAAACTAATACCAGCGCATTGATACTACCTTCAAAAATAAAACAATCTATAAGTTGTGGAGAAAAATACTGAAATGGATAGTAGGTGTAGGTAGGTGAAAAATGCTTCTCTCCAATGCACGTAAACTCATCATCATTTAGTGTGGGCATCGATACTTTACTCAAGGAAGATGGTGAGACACCGAATTGTAACGCGATTAAATGATGTTCCAAATCAACAAACTGATGATGCCTTCATTTGAAACATGTGTCAAAGCATGAAAACACAAGGGAAATCAAAATTACAAAACGCCAAACATTTTGAAAACGAAAACTTGATAAAGATAACAGAGCTGGGAAAATTCGCTGGTTGGGCAGTACCAGTACCATTACAAGTAGTGACACGATGATCGAATAAGTCAGTACCAGTACGGAGTGGTAAAAATGTAGTACTTCGTACCCGTACCAATTCCTTTATATTTCTGCAAGTAAAGTAACATTTACCAGTCCAGTACTTGTAAGTACTTGTCCAGTACCAGTACTTGTAAAGTGGACTCTCGCTACAACAACCCTGAATGGAAGGGCAAAAATGGTTGTTATATAGAAAAGTTGTTATACAGAATATGAAATATGTACACTAAAAAATAAAATAAAGGGCTAAAAAATAAAGTTGTAGTAGAGAAAGCGTTGTTATAAGGAGCGTTGTTATAGAGAGAGTCCACTGTAATACGGATTCACTTTCAACAATGTCAGCAAATCAGAAGTTCTTACAGCAAACTTCTTTTCCGACATTTTCTTGGCAGCTATAGGTGATTAATTTTTCAAACGTTTTTTAATGCTTTATCTCCAAAATATTTCTATAAAAAACGTTTTAATGTCAAAATATAGTTTTTACTTATTAGAATTAGCATTAAATAAAAAAATTAATTTTCTTCGCACATTTTGACAAGAATTGATAAAAACAATTTGTCAAAAATTCAAATTTTTGAGCTTGGCGCGGGAAAATCGCCGTAATTTGGTAAATTCGTTAAATCCGCCTGCAATATTGTTGAAAGTACGTAATTACCCAGTACCAAGGGCAGGTGTCATGAAAGTAAGTAATTCCAGTACTTTTTGCTTAGTGTCTTTCAAGTATTAAGTACAAGTACTTTTCACTCTGCAAAATTTAAGTACCAGTACTATTCCAATTACATTCTTTTAAATTTGCTGTACTGCCAAGTACAAAGTATCAGTACGGCACTCAGTTCCCAGCTCTGAAAGATTAATTGGACAACGTAGAGGACAAGGCATATCTTTATTTTATCACTCTGATAAATTAAATTAATACATAACACAACACCAGTGCTGAGTTGTTGTTTCTACTACAGTTTACCATCAAAACTAACATTCTTTTCTTTCAATGACGCAAGAATGAAATTCTAAAATTGTTTGCCTAATAATGTTGGTATTTCACATTTTACATGCAGCTGTGACTACTGGTATTGTATAGATCTTTTTAAGCCGTTCGGACATTGTCGACGCACTGTGCAAAATTTTTTACTTCATCCGAACACCTTAGAAGACGTTTGGGATTTTCACTGTAACACTGCATTACTTTTGTCGTTAGAGTTTCGCAAGGTGCTGTCCTTGTTTTAGGAACTAAAGCTTCTAATTTGCTCAACTTTGAATTGAATTCTTCCTGAGAGGCAAAGGCAGATGTGGCGTACTAAATTGAAGAGATATAACAGATTTAGTTTGTGTCCAGAATTCCAAATCTATCCAATTCAATCAACCATAAAATGTGTAGATGTATTGATCATCTTACCCGGCTTTCTAAATCCTTCACTTTTTTAGCCCAAAGAAGATCATTACTCCGAAGTTCTTCCTCCTTCTGTAACCTGACTTGATGGGCTGTAATCGTTTCAATTATTGGCCTTCCATCTCTGTTTGCATTTAAAATCCCATAAGAATCACCCTGTCTTACAACATCTGGCGGAGGTAAAGTATTCTCGTTACCTGATAGCGAAACAAAAAACAAAAAATACACATGTTCAAAAACCTTCTAAAAGTTATTCTATGCACAATTCACACCAGTCTTCAAAATGGACTCACCATTAGATGTTGTTTCTGGAGGAAGTGAAACATTTGCAGGTTTCGTGACCGTAGGTGGACCGGCAGCTCTTAATCGATTGACGACATCTTCAGTTACCTATAATAATAACAGACGAACACCACGCGATTTTGAAATCCAGAAACAGCAAACTACTAACTACTTTCCGTGGACTCATAATCCTAACGTCATCATTGGAATTTCAGATTAACAATGATTACTTAAAAGGTTTTTAGTTGTGCTGCCACTTTTAAAATGGTGACAACAATCACTTTCCTTCTTATTTCCTAATTTTCATTCAACTAATACCGGTGCTCTTCCTAATTCACTTGAAGAACTGGAAAGGTATATCGGATTTAGGATAATACCCATAATAAACTGCTGGGACAAAACACCGCTCAACTGTCCCGAGTTTGAACTCGAGACAACTGAACCTCAGGCTGAAATGTTAGATTATGAATTATGATTATATTAGGTCAAGTCATATGTTCAAACAAATAAAGACTTAGGCTAAATGTCCGAGACGAAATAACTGGGATCAAAATTTCCAGAACGACCTAGTTTAACCAGTAGGGTTAAATTATCCCAGAGGGTTCTGTTGCCCGTTATTTATAAGTGGAGTGCCTATGCTTGAAATAATATTACAAATGCATATTTGAAATCATGATAACTACACTATTTCAAATGATAATAGATAATAACAAACTATGCCACCATCACTTACCTGAATAATATGCGGATCCGGATTTTCCACAGTAAGGCGGCGTGAACTCGTACTAGCACCCATCTCAATTTAAAACTGACGATTGACGATTACCAGCTGGAAAATTTCTTTATGACTGATTTTATATCCAAAGATACAAGGAGTTTAGTTAAGGTTTATTGTTGTCTTCAAACTTGTTCAACTGTGTAGTAATAAATTAGTAATTAAGTACGTGAAACGTGAGTCTTTTAAATTAAACTTTCAGTCATTGCGTTGGTTTCAAAACCAGCGGTTTTAGAGCGTAATTATACAGAAATATTTATTCCAACTTCCAACCTTCGAACTATAGACTTAAGTAAGTATATGTATAATCTATACTTACAACTTACATATATCGTATTGATATTTGTGTGTGTGGCTGGGCTGCGGGCTGCGGGATGACTAGTTGCTATACAGATAACATAACAGATCTAGATCTATATGGATGAATATTAGAGACGTCGAAAGTAGATGAGATGGTATGTGTTCCCTCAGGGAAGTTCACTGTAGCTGTAGCTGTAGCCCTGTATGCTGCACCGCACCACAACTGTAAAGAGAGCGAACAGACTTTCCCTCGAGCTATAATAAAGGCGGACAGAGGACAGTCGGACCAACTTTTTTCACTAATTTGGACTTTGGAGGACAACATACGAATTTGGCGGAAGGCAGAAACAAGTACCCCGCGTACTCTGGAAGGGACAGGACGCTATCAAAATGCTGCTCTATTGGACTCCCGGCGAAGGAGTTCTTGTGGAAGGGCTATTGGAGACTTCTCCAGTATGCTCACTGAAACGGCGCCGGCATTTTCTGTGGTTCTCCCCGAATGCGAATATTGCATACGACTAAAATCGCAGCCCTTCTTTCGACAAGAAACCTTCCGCTGGGAGTTCTTTGATGTCCTATAAAGCAGAGTTTTTGGATTCCTTCCGAGGGCATCATTCACATGTCTAAATCGTTTGCACGGGAGTGACGGGAGACTAATTATTATTCATTTTGCGGACGGATGGAACAATCGGACACTTTTGTGGCGGAACAGGCAGACGCGACGGATGAACAGCTGAAGTAGTTAGTCGGTCTGCTGGTGCGATGGTGCAATTCAATATCCAGAAGAAAAACCATAAAAATGGTATATTATATTATGTATTATAAATAATATGAAGAGGAATGAACATAATCAGGTATTTTCGGCTGACATTGCACAATTTTCTTTACTTGCTTGCAACTTGCAATGGTTGTAATTTGTAATGTTGCGCAATATGTCAAAATAATTTCTATCCGTAGGTTTTCCACGATTTGTGGTATGAGTTGCAGAAAGTGGGCTAATGCTTTTAGAATTTTAGACAATCTCTTCCAACAACTAACAGAACACGAATAAACTGTAAAAACGTGCGCGTGATAAAGTGGCACTGGTTACTCAATTACTCATCACAAAGTAACGATCATAATAACAACAACAACGTGCAGAAGTGTACCAAAGAATTCCAGCAATATAAGAAGGACTAGTGCAACGGTTGATGTGAGGTGTGACACAGAGACCACAGCCTGTAACACTGCCTCAGTAGGATGCAAAGAACAGTGGACTGTGGAATCTTGATAACTGAGGGGACATCATAAAAAATACAGGAACAACTGAGCCAGCGATGAATTGTCGTATTGAGAATGTACAACCGCGGATTCTCAGCCACATTCATAGCATTTAATGTCCTGTGCATAATACTGGCAATCGCCCTTGTTGTCACTGCCTTAAAGTACCAGAGACAATTTGCAGGAGGAGATGTAAAATTGTACCCGGAATACGATACTTTCATGCGGTATACTGTTAACAGAAACCCTAATAGCCCATCTGATTTCCTGTGGAAGTTTAATTTCTCTGGTGGTTGCAATCCACAAAACGATAAACCGGAAACGTCTTTAAAAAACAACCAATGCCATTTCTACGAGCTAACACGTCGACATTGGGTCGCGATGTTAGCGCTTGCAGCCGGCGTGATTGAATTGCTTGTATCTGTCGTTGCCATTGGTCTGGTTTTTTTTGCAGCAAAGGTTGCTCTCTTGTTCTGTGCAATTGGCCATGTACTGGTTGCCATTTTCTGTCTTGTAGTACTCATGTACCACAGCAATTACATCTGGGGAGATTATTCGTTCGCGTACGGGAAACGCCCCATTTTTGAAAAGTGTGTTTGCTTGAAGGCGGCCACAGCATTTGATTGTAAAACTAGCAAAGATCGTATATGTAACTACTGGTGTTGTGCCAGTGAGGAATACGTAGTCGTTATGCAGATGTCATACATTCTAGCATTGAATGCGGTCGCCCTTTTCGGAATGTCGTTAATGGGCTGTACTTGGTTCGGAGCTTACAGCATTGTCCCAACAGTCTATTCTTCCGAGGGCAGTAAGCGAACTGATATTGAAACAAATATCAACACTAATAAATCAAAGAAGTCTTGGACCAAAGCTCACACACACGAAAATATCTACGAAACAACCATAGTTCCTGTGAATGCGAAAATCGACACAGGACTCAACAGAAAGAAGCTTGACGAAACAAGAATTAAGCAACGAAAGAAGCAAGTCAAGAGAACAAAAATTCATGGCACCAGTTCCAAAGGTTATACAAGTACAAAAGGATAGATCATAGAGTATTACTTCTATACAATCATGAATAAATCTTCACGAATAAATCCTGTTAACCGCTGCGCTGGCTGCCTCCGCTGACTCGGATAAAAAAAAGAAAGGACAATATTTTCTGAGTACACAATATGCACTAATTCGCGTAAATATTGTGTATTATCTTATTATTGTACATTATAAACATACATATACATCAGTGCTCCTCACAGGTACATGTAGTACATGACAATGTCATGTCATGTTCATGTTCAGGTCAGGTTCGTTAAAA
>JAQGBT010004225.1:0-17163 GCA_034698585.1 Disparrhopalites patrizii | reverse complement strand
TTTTGTTCTATTTCAGTCTTTTCTCTCTCTGTTTTGTTCTATTTTTGTCTTTTCTCTCTCTATTTTGTTCTATTTCACTCTATTCTCTCTCCATCTAATCCCCATGCTTTGCCTTCTGCAGGTAATTTCTTCCTGTGGTAGCCTATTTCTCTCCTTCCCTCTCCCTCTTTGTATTCAGAACTCCGCTACTCCTCCCTTGCCGCCGGTTCCTGCCTATTTAAAATGCCGCTCTGTGGCTGCTCGCAAGTCCCTCACTTCCTGTAAGACCCCACGGTAGCAGGACACAAGGGAAGAAGAATCTCTCTCCACCGTTATCTTCGGAATTGGCTGGACGAAAATCCTGGTAATTCCTAATTCCCCCCCTCCTCCCGTACTTCCTCTACAAAAAGTTTTCCCTCCAGGGAAAGAGAGAGAGAGCATTGAAGGAGAAGCGGGACGAGGGAGATCATCAGCTCACTAGGAGAAGGAGGAGGAGGAAGAGAAAGTTGCAAAAGTATTTGATATTCACCTTCGGTTTCCCCCGTTAAAACTCGGATGAATTTACAGTGCAACTTACGCATTTACTACTATGTATACAATACTTGTGTATGTATACAATGGCACTAGGGGAAACTTTTCCTTCCCGTGAAACACTTTAGATTTTATCATTGTTCTTATCTCCCTGTCTCCTTCAAGTCTTGCGTCTCTGTTGTCTTGTCCTTCCATGGAAGTAAGACTCTCTTCCGTGTAAATTAATTACTTTTCTCTAATTCCTCCTTCACTTTCTCTCTCTCTCTTTCCCCGAGAAATCCGTGTGATTAGTACTTACCAACCGTCTTCGGCGGTTTCGTTGTTGCGGATATGTGTATTGGCTAAGAAATGTATACCTGGTAAGCGATTATGTACTTCTGGGAGTACATTGTGCTCAAAATGTAAGGGTATATGCGAGAAAACATTAACCCAAAATTCTCGGTTTGATTTGTGTGAATTTCCTTTGTTGGAAAGAGTCGTCTAGAACTTCTCCGTTTCCTTTTTCTTTCCTTGTCTCTCTTTTCTGCTCTCTATCGTTCTCTCTGTTTCTCTTCTCTCTCACTCCCTCTTTCTCTCTTCCGCTCTCTTTCTCTCTGTTTCACGTCTCGCTGACTCCCTCTTCCTCTCTTTCTCTCACCTTCTCTTCCTCTCTTTCTCTCACCTTCTCTTCCTCTCTTTCTCTCACCTTCTCTTCCTCTCTCTCTCTCTAGCCCTTATTTATTTTCTGAGCCTAATTCTGTCGTTGTATATCCGTCTCTGACCGGATCTCCCGCGAAGAGGAAGTTCGGTAGGAGAGATTTTGTTTGGGGGAGGGACCGGGAATTTTTGACATATGATTACATGACATAGTTAATGCGCTGGGGAGGATGAATAATTAATTTTGTTCCCAGTATTATACCAATACTCATGTATGTACATACGTATAGTACGGTTGGCAAATCCTCAAAGAAATTATGTTCGTAATCCTCCACGTTGTTCTTTCTTCCCCTCTCCTTCTTCCTCTCCACAAGAATTTCGTGTGGAGAAGTACTAAAATATAAATTTACTTTCTCCAGGGAACTTCCGAGAAAGAGAGACAGAGAGAGAGAAAGGGTGAAGTTTCATAATTAGAAGTTGTTTTGATTGCCTCATAATTTCAATCAGTCTTAAGCCTCGCGAATCAACTTGCAAATACTTTCTGGTCCAAGAAAAGTTCACTATAGGGCCTTCCTGGTTGTTAGTAGTTAGTATGCTTTCCCCACAAATAATCTTTTTTTGCATGGAAGTTTAGCAAAATATATGGCGTGAGAAATCAAGCTGGGGATAGACTTGTCTCCGTGGTGGTCTTTGATTTCGTTATTCTATATACATACATACATACGTTCTACAGTACAGTTATGCTAATTAAAGTCCTTTCGAAACGGGGGAAGCCCTGAACAGGTACGCGCCCATGTTTGTATTTATTACTATTTATGTATAATGGCCTCGACTAGGCGCCTTTGCCTGCTTTTAGTCATAAAGATATTTTCTTAGGCCATGACGGAAGCATTTGGGGTCAGCGTTTTTCCTCATTATTATATTTCTAGACGATCCCACAATGATTTTATGACGTTTTAAATCTTCTTCTTAAATCCCATTAAATGTAGGCATGTACACAATAATGAGGATTTTAAACCCAGCCAAAAAAGTAAATCCGAGAGGGTGTGCCAAGGGCTTTTTTCATTACGATCAGGTTGCCAAATAAATTGGGGTGAAGACCAAGCAGAAAAAAAGAAGATGCCAAAATTCAGAATTAAATGCATAAAAAAAGAAGATCCAGTGAAAAAAAATGCAATACAGAAATAAGAGGTACGGGGAAAATGTGAGACACGTTTTTCCTAGAGTAAATGGCTAATTTAAACGAATCCCGTAAAAAAGCTGGTAGATAATAAACGGAATAATGTATGGAGACATTCAGGGAAGGCATGAACACACGAAAAGTAATTTGTACTCTAATTTGTCGAGGGAGCGGATGGGCCAGGTTGGGAGTAAATAACAGTTATTATAGGATCATTGTTGTTGTATTTTTACTTTTTATCTCTACTAGACCAGCCCCGTCCTGTCTTTGGCTATGCTTGGATCGGTATGAAATTAAATGGGGGAAAAAAATTCGTATGCGTGTGCTAAAAATTGTGTTTAGGGACAACAAATTTTTTTTTTAGTATTATACCCACAAAAGTAAACAAAGAATTTTTTGAACCTTTTATTTTAATTCCATTCGAAAAAAGTGCTTCACTTGAAATGAGGAAAGCCATCCCTATATTGTGTGTACACGAGTGTAAAAGAAGCAAAAAATAATGATGAAAAAAAAAAAAAAATAGCACCCAAACGCTGTACTTGTTAACATAAGAATGATAATAATAACAAAAATTAAGACTTTTATTATTACGATTGAGGTTCCTCCCAGTCTACATTGAATGTGCATCCTTTTTTCTGTGTCTGTCTATGTATATGTTTTTTTTTTAATTTTCAAACGTGCAGAAAAGAATAAAATAAAATTGACCCAGCTACTTATCAAAGCATGGGGTGGTATAATGTGTTAAAAAAAGAGTACAAGAAATAAAAAAAGCCCAAAAAGGGCTTATTTGCACTTGCAATGTGTACACATATGCAGTTGCAAGACTTGAGAGAGGTCTTTGTATTATTATTATTTTTAATAGAAAATAAGAATGGTACTAATGATGAAGATTGCTCAACATTTTTTTTTCTCCCTGCTTTAAACTTACGATTTCTTTATCCCCATTTAATTATTATCATTATTAGTCATTTCCTTAACCGACACTACAGAGATGCAATTGGTGGGTGTTGTTGTACATACATGCATGTATGCATTGGAGGTGAATTCACTCATTGGAAATTCTAATAAAAAATAATTCTATATGGGTCTCTCTTGCATACATTCTCTCTTTCATTTGAGATACATCCCTCTCTCTGTCTCTTTTCCTATTTCTCTTTCTCTTTCTCTCTCTCTCTCTCTCTCTCTCTCTCTTTCTCTCTCAATCGTTCTATTAGTGATTCTCGTCCCTTGGCGACAGACACAACTTCTTATGTTATGCTTGCCCAAGCACATTTTTTATAACTCATGAGAGGGGGACATACAGAAAGGGGCAGGATGCAGTGGCATATAAAAAAGAGGAAGGAGAAAAGGGTGACACAAATCACAGAGAGGCATGGTATTGGAGATAGAGAAATGGACAAAGAAGAGAAAATGAAGGAGAGTAGATGAAGAGACAAAAATGAAATGTCCCGCCATCGGAGAAGAGATACATTATATGGAAAAGGATAAATACAATAAATATTGAGAGTGAAGAGAGAAGGAAGTGAGAGAGTGAAACGTGGAAAACGAAATAGAAAGAAAGAGCAACAAAGGAGACAAACGAGACAGATTCTAGAGGAGACAGAGAGAACAAAAATATGGAATAAAAAAAGAGAAAAGGGGAGAGCAGATGGAGGGAAAAGAGGAGAAAGAGGAAAAACGAACATAAAAATTGAGAGAGACAATACCAGTGGATAAAGAGAGAAGTAAATAAACGCGACAAGAGAACAAATAAGGAGGTAAAAGAAGAACGAAAGTGGACAGAAAAGAGAGACAAAAAGGAGAAGGGGGGAAAAATAGCCTACGAGGAACAACGAGAAACAAAAATGATCTTTGAGACAGAAATAAAAGAGCAAGAGAAATAGAGAGGAAGAAAGAAAGAGCAAGAGAGAGAATTTTTTTTGTATGAACTTCCGAAATCTCATAACCTCTTAATATACATACGGAGAAGGCTTCAAAAAAAAGTAGGTCGAATTTTTGTGTCCATGTCCATGTACTAAATAAATTAAATGTCTTTGAGTGTGTGTACATGTTTACCCCTTTTGCTCTCTTTCCTACATGCATAACCGTAGCAAGTGCGTGGGTGATTTTCGTCTCTCTCTCTCTCTCTCTCTCTCTCTCTCTCTCACTTACTCATACATAAATTGCTCCTATGCATTTCACCCATAATCCCATGAGAGACGTTATCCTACACCGAAAACTTTAATCGCGAACTTGTTATTTACGCCTCTCGTTTTGCTTTTTTTTTATTTATTATTATCTCATCCTTACCAACGCCGGCCCTTCCCGTCTCACGAGTGGTTTCGAAGGGGAAAACAAGATTTTTTCCTATTGTAGTACTTATGTATTTTGATCTGATTATTACTTGCAATTTTGAGGCGGAAGGAAAAAAGTATTTGGAGGAAATTATGAATACACATACGTATGTACATTTGTACCTATGTACATTTGTACATTGTACTTATGTATGCAATGTATGCATTAGAAATTTTTTCGTTAACTATTTATTAAACTCGAGGTTGCTGCACGTCGGTCCAGAAAAGCCAGAGGATTATTTAGAAATGCATGGTATGTCCCCACTTTAACTGGTCCCTGCTGGAAGTCATTTCGGACTGAGGCAGATTTACATTACATTCCGGACCTATAGGATTTTATATGAAATCTAATAATACAAATGTAAAAAAATCGGGTGCGCCTTTTTATTGCCCTGCCGTTTTTTTTTTTTGTGGTAAACAAGGCATCAAATGAATGTTAAACTTTACTGTATTGCTCTATTGCTGCAAAAAGGAATTCTCCCTTAAAAGAATTTCAAATTCTTCCAATACCAACTACCAACATACAATATAGTTACCAAGCCAAAGGCAATTTTTCAGTGATTATTTTATTCATTGGAATGCATTTCGTTGAAAAGAAAATTATTTCGTAGGCCTTACGATTTTTTTTTGTATATTTTCTCCTCTTCATCTATACCTGTTCTTCGCATTGTAGTACTTGAGCACGACATTACCATTATGTCCATTGTATTGATCCATTCGAAATTATCTGATTGTCTCTAAAAAAAAAAGGGAGATGAGGCAATGTTTAGCAACGTGTTATGCAATTTCCCGAAAGGTAAAAAAAATATTAGGATAGATATTCTTTCTTTTCATTTTTTGAAAAAGCGTGGATCGGCAAATAATTGCAGTTTTCATACCTTCTAAAAATCCATCAACGTCATTAATTTCAACCTCGGCTGTCTCTTCGTTTTTATCTCACTCTTTCTCCGTCTTCTTCACTAATCTTCTTTCCTCTGTCAGAAATTTTTTTTGTTCGTTCGTCTCTCTATTTTTTCGCTTGCTCTCTCCTTTCTCTTTCGAATTTGTTTCTTTTGCTCTCTCCTTTCTCTTTAGTTTTTTTTCATTGCTCTCTCTCTTCTTGTTTTTCTTACTTCTCTCTTTCTCCTCGTTTTTCTTACTTCTCTCTCTCTTTCCTTGTTTTTCCTACTTTTCATCCTCTCTCTCTCTCTCTCTTTCTCTTTTCGTTTTTCTTACTATTTTCCCTTGTCTCATTCTCTTTCTTCTCTTCTTTTCCTCTTCGTCTTGCTCTCTCTCTCTCTCTCTCTCTCTCTCTCATTTGCTCTTTCTCCTTCATCATCTTTCTTTCTCTTGTGATCTCTCAAATTTCCTCTAATTGTCTCATGTCTCTTGTCGCTTTCTCCCTGATTTTCTCTATATAAGTATTAATAATATTTCCGTTCGTCTCTTCAAAATCCTTGTTTTAGCGGATTTCTCATCACTCGCGACCTTATTTCGTTACACAATTGTCGATTATGCACATATTTCTCTTCTCTCTCCGTCTATGTATCAATTTCACAACAATTATTTGAAAAAAAATCCTTTGTTAATTCCCCCCTCCAAGCATTGCCAATGTGGGTGCATATGGGGGTTGACCCCCATTTTTTTTATGTAATACTCAGATGAGAGAGAAAATTAGAAACTTTTTCTTCTTTGTCTTTTTTTTTATTCTCCTGTCTCATTTTCTTTTACCTTTTGTTAGGAGGCATTATAATAAATTCGTGAATCCTATTATTACCCCACGGTTATTGTATAATAATGGCGATAATTTTTTAGGGGGTATGAACCTGTGTAATTTTTGACTAATTTTATTGTATGTATCATGACCAAAATTATTTTGATGAATGTCATTCCATTTTTTTTAGGTGCGCAATTTCTTTTTTTCTGTTACATTGACTTTTGTGTCATTATCTTGAAAAACAATAGCATTTTTGTGGGGGTTAATACACATGTGATTTATTTATTATTGTGGATTTGACCAATATGGAATTTTCGTGTGTACAAACAAGGAAAAAATATTTTTACAATGGTAAAGAGGTAATTTTGTAGATTATTAATGCAGAAAATAAATGCTTTCTCAGGACATTTTCTACATTGCTGGCAAATTAAATAAAAAAAATCGCGATGAGAAAAAATTCTGTGCAAATTCGGGTGAACAAAAAATAGTGCGTTGGAAATGATCCCCTGCTCAAGTTCTGATTACACATGGTACGTCGTTTTATTTGCATAAAAAATACCGTCATACTTACTACTTCCATTTTCCGAAATATACCTTCAAACGACTAGAAAAGGCGCTTGCGGCAGCTGGTACGAGCCAAAGAATTTTTCATGGATTTAAAATGTGTGGCCAAAAGAGGTGTGCATATGGAGGCGTCGAGTTTTACAGGGATTAAGTAGCGTATGACAAGACAAATTATATAAAACACCACAAAAGCTTTCTTAGCCAATTTGCATGCTTTTTTTTTTTTTACATGCATATATAAACTCACCAGACATTAGAGGTGCTGGGTGTTTTTTTTAGTTGCATTAAGTGCGAATTTGTATCAGGAGAGAAATAAAAAATAACGTGTGTTCTTTATATTCTTTCCTCTTCACTATGTAGGCCTTAGTACTCACTGTAATCGAGTCTTTCTTCATACTTTTTTTACACGTTAGGTTTGCATGAGCATTTTTTTTAAAAGCCTTTATTGTCTTCGCAAATGTCTTCCTTGATATTGGTCTGTGACGTTGGCTGTGGGCTACGACTTGCGATGAGGAATTTTCTTGCAGGATTTTCCTTCTCAGGAACTTCCCCTTCAAGGATGTAGCTATTCAAAGAGAGGGTGAGAGAGCGAAAGGGCAAAAATACTGAATGTGGGAAAAGAAACAGGGAAACAGAGAAGCATTGAGTATCGCGAGGTAGAAACAAAATAGGGGAGAGAGAAAAAAATGCACGGAAGCCGGGATAAACAAGAAAAAACAGGGAAAGTAGAGAAAAAAGGGTAGTAACAGGCAGTGGCGACAGCAAAGGAAAAAAGAAGCAGCAACACGGAGGGAGAAAAAAACGTGGCCGAAAAAGCAGAGACAAAGAGGAAAAAGAGAAAGACAATGCAGGAAGGGCAAAAAGGAGGAAAAAGCATCAGACTAACCGGTTGAGAAAAAGAGAGAGTTGAAGCAGCAGACAAAAAGGAGAGGCGAAGCAGTAGAGAAAAAATAGAGATGAAGAAGCAGTGAAAAATAGCGAGATAATGCAACGGAAAAAATGAGAGAGGCGAAAAAAGCGAGAAAAGCGAGACAAGAAGATCAAAACAAAGAAGAAAAAGAGGACAAAGAGAGCCAGAGACGCAAAGGAGGTTTGGAAATAGAGACAGAGAAGGAGAGGAAGGAACACAAACAGAGAGGAAGAGAATGGAGGAAGGAGAGGGAGAGAGAAAGAGGACGAAACAGAGAGACAGAGAGAGAGAGAGAGAGAGAGAGAGAGGAAAAAAGAGATCAAGGAAGGAGAGAAAGAAAAAAGAGATAAAAGAAGGAGAGAGAAGAAATAGAGATAAAAGAAGGTGAGAGAGAAAAGAGATAAAGCAAGGGGAGTAAAAAATAGATATAGGAAGGAGAGTAAAAAAGAGATGACGGAAAGAGAGAGAGAGAAAATGAAAGGGAGAGAAAGGATAAAAGAGAGAGAGAGAAAAAAAAGAGATAAAGGAAGGAGAGAGAGGAAATAGAAATAAAGGAAGGAGAGAGAGGAAATAGAGATAAAGGAAGAAGAGAGAGAAAATAGAGATAAAGGAAGGAGAGAGAGAAAATAGAGATAAAGGAAGGCGAGAGAGAAAATAGAGGTAAAGGGGGAGAGAGAGAAAAGAGATAAAGGAAGGAGAATAAAAAATAGATAAAGGAAGGAGAGTAAAAAAGAGATGACGGAAGGAGAGAGAGAGAAAATGAAAGGGAGAGAAAGGATAAGAGAGAGAGAGAGAGAGAGAGAGAGAGAGAGAGAGAGAGAGAGAGAGAGAGAGAGAAGAAAAAAGAAAGGGAGAGAGAGCGAAACCAAGGAAGTCCAGTCAATTGGACTTCAAGGAACTACAATCGGAAGAAAGGGAGACAGGAGACAAACAAAGGCCGAAAGTGAGAGGGGACAAGGAGACTCAGAGAGAGGAGGGATATATACAGGAAATTTTTAGCTAGTAGAGCGTGTAAGCAGTAAAAAGAGCATTTACAATTATGATAATTCAATTTTTTTCTCCGAACATATACGTCTTTGCAATTTATACACGTCTGCCGGAGGGAGTTAGTGAGCGTTTTATTATTATTGCCTTTTTATATTGTCTCTGCAGAGCGAGAGTGTAACAAAATGAGTAATTACTAACTCCTTCACCGTCAAATGACTAATGCAATTTTTTTTTTGTCCGTGCATTTCTTTTTATAGAAGCTACATACATTATATCCCTGCATATACATAACCTACATACATACATAATAAACCAAAAAAATGTTATTCATTCCACACAGAAAATATCAAAAATCCCATCCGCGAGTCAGATACTGTCGTTACAAAGATAGCCCAAAAATAAATGGGGGAACGGAGGCCCATACGGGAAGAATAAGCACCAAAACCTAATCGTGCATGGCCAAGGTGGGAAAGTGGGCATTAATAACCAAAAATAAAACTTAATTGGAGGAATCTTATAATGGGAAATTATTATTTTTTACTGATAGACATCCAATCTATGATGAACATATTACGGAGAGAAAACAATAAATAATCACACAACTAATTAGTCAAGGGAAATCCTCTACTCTTTGTTTTGCTGTAGTATAATATCATTTAAATTGCACCTATACTACCGGGGAAATGACATTATTTATGAGACAAAATTACGTACATAATCCCTCCTTGGAATTGGCAGGGTACAGTAAAAGGAAATATTTATAGGGTGGGCGCATGTACTTTAAAAAGAAAAAAAAAATGCAGTACCATCTACAAAAAAGGAGGAAAGGAGTGTTACTGACACATTTATATAGTGATTATAAATTTTTTATAAACAAATAGCACCCATAAAAACCTACGATGCATGGGCAAGATAGAGAAAAAAAGGCGACAAAAATCCTACAAAATAATTAATTCTTCCTTCACATATACAAAGTCACTAAAAAAATTGGGTATAACCCCTTCCCTTTTAATTACATTCTTTTACTCAGTTTACCCACGTACATATACATACGTCACACTGGGTGCCAGGGAAAAAAATGGACAACATACGTATACACACATGTATGTATGTACCGAATACAATTTTTGCCATCCACTGTGCCAAAAGAAATCCTTCGGTATAACCACAAAGGAGTGAGAATTTGGAGTGGAAGTAAAAGTCTCTCCCCAATTATATTATTAACATGATAAACTATTGGGGAAGGGAAAAAAGAGATCCCTGGGATTTATTGGGGATGTTACTGTGCACATGTACATACATATGCAATTGCCACCAAAAAGGGGGAGAGATGGGATGTTGACCGTTTCTTGTGTATAAAAGCGAAAAAAGCTATACACCTATATACATATGTGTACATATGTTGTTCTTTATACATAGGAGAAGGTGGTGGTTGGTGGTGGTGGTCACTTTTTGTTGTGGTAAATGGTCAGTGCACAAAAAAAATGGAGGAGGATATACCCAGTTTGCTTATATCTCCTTTAACCTACGATTCTTTGTAGGGAGACACATTATACAAGCAAAGGGTGTAAGTAATAATATATTGTAGAAAAAAAAAATTGCCACTGTTTCTCTCTCTCTCTCTCTCTCAATAACTTGACTTCGCATTGATCCTTTTGAGAGTGAAGTTTTTTTCTTCTGTATGACTTTACTTCGCCGATAACACACACTGTTACCACTCACTCCCAGTGACTTCTAAATAGGCATGTGTGTTTCTGTGTAAAAGGTCCTAAACGTGTTTAGGAGATGGGGAATGAATTGGAAGCAATTAGGACGTGTGTGACGTACCGTGAATGTTTTTCTATTGTCCTCATTCTCTCTCTCTGTCTCTCTCTATTTCTCTCTCATTCTCTCTATTAGCGCCTATACTTATGGGAAGAGCATAAAGGAGTCTCAATGTAATAAGGTGTACGGTGTAATTAATGGGGGGTGCTTGAAAATGTGGGGCTTACAGTCCATTCGAGGGGACTCTCTGTATTTGACCACTTCGATTATTACTATTCATGAAGAAGGCCATTGTGAAGTAACATTTTGACTCCTCTCACATGTTTTCGTACATTTTACCTATCTATATACAAAATGCACATATGCATAAGGGTACAAATGTATGTGTATACATATGTCAATTCGTGTATTCTCTGGTACTGGGTATGGACGAGGTAAACATGAATTAAATAATTAAATATGTTCAGTTCCTATTTTAATCCGAATCACCCCCATGATTATGACACGTATCGGCTCAATTGCTCAATTCCTGGCCAATTGAACTTTGGCGTGATCCTTGGATTATGTAATTATTATGGTTCTCATTTGATTATCTCATATTTTTGTGACGGCACCAAAAACTCTAGAAGAGTCTGGTGGATTTCCCGTTTCACTTGGGCCGAAAGACTAATATGAGTTGGTTGCCAGAATAGACGGATTGTTGCCAACTGTAAAGAATTTGGCGGGTGGAAATGTGGGGGAAGACCTATTTTCGGTGTTGAAAGGAGGAAAAAAAGGGAATGTTTTTGCAAGTCTAATGACGAGGAAGAAGAATTTAGGACGTGGGAGAACATTGTCCAGATTTTTTTTTTTTTGGACACAGAGGGTAATAATAATGAACTGTAACCGTAAGGAACGGTGATATTTGATATGGGCAAGTCCTTGCACATATTACAATGTATTATTACGTATTAGGGAAGGGATTGGTAAATGGTAGTTGCCGGACTTTATCTATAGCTTGACTTTCTGCTCATGATTGCCGGACGCTCGTTTTATATTCGGGTCATGTCCGGGTTATAGTCTCTCCGTGCCCTTATTTATGGCCGTTCTTTTTTACTTTTTCCTCCTTTCTCCATGTATTTCTTCGCCTGGACCGCAAAATTACTCTCTTTGGCTTTCTCTCTCACCCTTTATCTTTCTATCACTCTTTTCCATCTCTTTTTTTCTTCACTCCTCTCTCTTTTTCTGTTTTCCTCTCTTCCGTTCTCTCTGTTTCTCTCTCTGTTTCTCTCTCTGTTTCTCTCTCTCTCTCTCTCTCTCTCTCTCTCTCTCTCTCTCTCTCTCTCTATTCCTCTCTCTTTCTCTAGTTCGCTCTCTCATTCTCTCTTTCTCTAGTTCACTCTCTCCTTCTCTCTCGTTCTCTAGTTCACTCTCTCCTTCTCTCTCGTCCTCTAGTTCACTCTCTCATTCTCTCTCTTTCTCTAGTTCCATCTCTCTGTTTCTCTCTATTTCACTTTGTCTAGTTCACTCTCTACCTTTTTCTTTCTCTTTCTCTCTATTTTTCCTCCTCTTTCTCTCTCTTTCTCTCTAATTCCCCATTTACTTCTCCCTGTTTTCACTTTCTGTCTCTCGCGTTCTGGTTCCCCGTCTTTCTATCTGTCTCCCATTTTATTTCTCTCGTATTTATTCTCTCCATTTCTTCATCTTTCAGTATCCTCGTTTTGCATTCTGTCTTCCCATCTCTCTCTCTCTTTCTCCCTCTCTGTTATTTCCATTCTCCCCTTCTCTCCCTTTCTGTTTTTCTGTCTCTCTAGTAACCCTTTTTGCTGTTTCTGTCTGTATTTTCTCCTCAATTTTTTCTCCACCTATTTCCCTCTCTCGGTGTCTATACAAGGCTGTCGTTCATTCTCGTGTTGTTTCTCCACGACAGTTTCTCTTTCTCTCTCTCCCTCTTTCCGTCTCACCCTGGTCCTAACTACAGTTAAATCAATAGGCCGATACTTTTATTCCGTAAAAGAGGTCGCGGTCAATGTTATGTAAATGGCTTGGAGAGTTAAGTGAGAGTGAGACTGAGGGAATCTCAAGAGAGAAAGGATAAAGACATTAAAGAGAGAGAGGGAGTGAAGGAGAAAGGGAATGAGAGGGAGTAAAAGAAGAAAGAGGGTACGATGACAGAATTTTCATTCCAGAGGGTAGGAAAGATAAAAATAAAACCCTTTTGCTATGTTTTGACAACGAGGTACTGGTTGGGTGATGGCGACCCAAAGACTTTTGTTCGCAGGAGAATGGAAAGTGAGAGTCGGTAATGCAACGTACGACACAGTGTTTGTCATCGTCAACTTTTCCTTTTGTCATAACAATGATTTTTGAGAAAAAAAAATTAGTTTTTGAGAGCTTTTGTATGAGACCAGTAGGGTGGATGAATTCAAAGTTTTTACTTTTTAAATTTAGGTTAGGATTGTCACTGTCACTGGCCTTTATGCTATGACCACCGTACTTTCATTTGTTGCTCGGAGAGTGTATGTATGTATATTTGTGTGGGCAAAAATATATTATGTCTATTATTATTACTGGCACTTGGAGCGGTATTACTTTTACTTCATGCATGAATAGAAGTGTGCTTGACTATGTACGCTGTATATGCCGTAAATGCCATGTAATATTCCACTTTTATCCAAGGTTGCTCCTCTTCTTCTTCTTTGGAGAGTCAGGAGCCTTGACATTATACAATATCCAGTGTCGTTACTCTTTTATGTACACCACCACACCGGGCCAGTGTTACTATTACGGGGTTGAGAGAGAGTGTGTTGTCCTACTTGTTATATGAGGGACACCACTATACGCTCAACTTTTTTTTTATTGCTACAGTTATGAACCTATGTACATATGTATACCAATGTTTTGGTGACGCTCTCACTTAATGGCTAATTTTGTGGGGTGACTGCCACGGATTCTGGCACACGGGCTGGATAATGTCAGTGCTAAAAACCTGGAGAAAGTGAGAGTTCTCTTTTTCACTGCGACCTTATATAGCATGGGAAGGGGGAAGGGGTAAAAGGCGAGACTGCCTGGAGAAAATTGATACTTGGAAAGGGAAATAGGATACAAACAGAGGCGTGTATACAGACAAATAGAAAGAACGCAGAAGAGCGAAAAAAGTGTTTGGCAAGCAGTGTTCGTAGAATAAAGAGAGAGAGAGAAAAAAAATTGAAGGAGATTGGAAGAGAAGAAAATAGTGACAAAAAAAGTGTGGACAGTAAATAGTGGGAAGATGCTGAGAGAAAATCAGTGGAGATATTGCAAAGGAGACGAGTAGAAAAGCAGGGTGAAAGGAACGAGAAAAACCAATTGAAAAGGATTGAGAGAGAAAATGATAGAAAGGGATAACTGGAGTAAGAGAAAAACCGATAGAAAGAGATAAATCGTGAGAGGGAAAACGATAGAAAGGAATAAATGGAGAGAGGAAACGATAGAAAATTATGTAAAAATAGAGAGGGAGAGCGAAAGAAAAGGACAAAGAAGAAGAGAAACCGGGGAAACCACGAAGAGAGACAGCGAGAGTGAAAGGGAAAAAACGAGGACGTGGAAGAGACCAGGGAAAAAAATTGGCATAGAAGGTGGGAGACGAGAGAGAAAAAGAAGGAGAGAAATAGAGAAAATGAAGAAATGAAAGGGAAAAGGAAGAAAGAGAAAAGGGAAAGACACAAGGCGAGGTGAAAGAGAAAGTCGAACAGAAAGCGAGAAGTACAGAGAGAAATAGAAGGGAATTACCGGGAAAAATAAGAAGTAAAAAAAATGGAAGAAGAGTGGGATAGAGAAGACGAAATAGTATCTGTAAGGGAGAGCGAGAATATAAAATGAGGACTAACAGAGAGACAAGAAGGTGATGGAGACGAAAAGAAGTGAAGATAACAATGGCGATTAAGGGAGGGAGGAAGAAATCCTGAAGATGATCCGAAGGGATGACGGCAAGATCAACTAAGGAGAGAGAAAAGGAAGAGAGAGAGAGAGAGAGAGAGAGAGATTAAGGGAGGGGGAAAGTTCAAAAAAATGTGAGAAAGGAAAGTTTCTGGAGAAATGAGAAAATTTTGTCATAAGACGGACTTATATGGGACAGGGACTTTTTGTGGGTTAGAGAAGTACTCTGGAAGCCGTCTTATTTTTTATGAGGGGAAATAAAAAGTTTAGGAATGAATAGAAGGAGAGTGAGAGAGAGAGAAAAAAAAGAAATGCATGAGTGGAGGAGTGGAACGTTGATCGGAATGTGTGAGTGAGGAAATGGAGTCTTTTTGTCGTGGAAATGTGAAAAGTCGTAAATTTTTTTTTTTTCAGCGAAAGAGTAAAAAAAAATCCGGATTTCTGGTCTTCGTCTACATACTATTCTTCTCCCCGACTTTTTTTTATTTTTTTTACTTTTTGTCTCTCCCGCTTCAACAGCTTTGTCGCTCTCCTTGGTTATGACTGTTTCTCTCTGTCACCCCCTTTATTTAAGTGTATATGATATTGTGACGGAGTGTATAGGGTCTCATTTTATCTAACCTTGTCTCATGTCTTGAGAGTGCTACATACATTTTCCGATTTCTTCTTCTATAGTATAGTTTTTTTTTTTTGTATTTTTCCCAATTTTGGCTCCTTCTTGGGGTAGTTTTTTGCAATCATACTTCCGGTCCAGATGATGCGGAGTTTTTAGTAATAATTTTTGCAATCTCGTGTCGTCTTGTCTGAACGTAGGATTTTATTTCTCTTTTCCTCTTTCCTTTCACTGTAACTTTTCTCAATTGCTCCCTTGTCTGTTTCGATGACCTTCTGAATATATATACTTTCCGGTATTCTTGAAGTACTTCTCTCTCTCTCTTTTTCCCTCTCTCTCTCTCTCTCTCTCTCTCTCTCTCTGCATCTCTCTTTTTCCTTCTCTTTTTGCATCTGCATCTCTCTCTTTTTCCCTCTCTCTGAGCATCTCTCTTTCCTTCTTCCGCTCCTCTCTCTCTCTCTCTGCGTCTCTCTCTCCTCTATTTCCACATCTTCCTCTCCCTCTGTCTTGTTTCTCTTAATTATGTCCTCTCATGTCCCTTGTTCATCCGCTCATTATATATAATTTGGAACTGCCTCTCTCTCCCCACTTCCCTATTCCCTTCTTCCTACCCCTTTTCCTTCACTTTCAGTCCATCTTCGTCGTCTCTTTCTTCATTTTCACATGTTTTTTCTCTGTCCCTGCGCTACCTCTCTTTCCTCTGTCTCCTTTCCGTGCGTTTATGTATAACATACGTCTCTTTTTCTCTCCCTTTTTCTCTGAGCTCCAATTCCCTATCCCCACATACAAAGTCCCTATTTCTGTGGCTTTATTTTGCTCTCCTTTCTCTATCTCTCTGGCTCTTTTCGCTTGTCATTGCTGATTATTATCATTGGATTCCTTATCTCGTAAATATTTCCCCTCCAAACAATTCTTCCGTTATTTGTTCGGGAATTGAGGACGTAAAAGCAAAAATTTTCTGCTGAACCTAACTTGAAAAGCATTCAGCATTCCCCTATCTCTTCCATCATTTCTTTTTATACAGCTCCTGTTCGTTGTTCGTCCGATTCCCTAATAAAACTCTCCTGCCATCTCAAGTCAGTTGTCGTAATAGGGAAAATAAATATAGAAGGCAAATTCCTCCCACATTCCTGAAGCAACAGCCTCTTTATGTCTGTCTGTTTCGAAACTCTTTTTTCTTCACCATCTCTCTCTCTTTCTCTCTCTCTTTCTCTCTCGCTTGCACTCTGTCACTCGGCCCACGTTCCATGCAATCACCCACTTTGTTATGGTAACAACAAGAAAAATGGGAGAAGGGGGTCAGGTTCTCGCACTTGTCCACACTCCAGGAATTTCCCATCCTGTCTCTCTTTTTCTTCTCTCTCTCTCTCTCTCTCTCTCTCTCTCTCATACAAACACGTTCACGTATATGTATGCAAAGAATTTCTTCTCTCTCTCCCTCGTCCACCCTTTTTGCTTTAACTCTCCAAGTCTCGTCCTAATCCAATCCTCTGATATCCCAATCCAATTTGATTTTTCTAGTTTGGCCTTTTTTTTTTTTTTTTTACTCTTGTTCACTTCTGGCTTTCCTTCTCTCTCTCTCTCTGTTCCTCTCTATCTCTCTCTTCATGTCCATCCTCACGTACATACGTGCATTCTCGTTCTACATGCTATTCTCTTGTAGGTAGCGAAAACCCCTTCCTTTCACCAGGCGGAGGGAAGAGAAAAGAAAATCCCTCATGTATTGTGCTTACACAGGAAGAAACACGCCGACACACGTAGAGGAGAGAAAAAAGGGAGGGAAAGTGTTGGTGGAGGAGGAGGAGAAAATGTGTGAACAAATGGTGCTTTTCTTCTTTTTTTCTCTCTCTTCGTACTTGTTGTCTCGTTAAAGAGCGGACGCTCTTCTCGTCCAGAAAATTGCATTGGACCATGAAGAGGTGACAAGGGAATCTCCAGTGGGATTTCGAATTTCCTCTTCCAAACTTCTGCCTTAATCTTTGACCTTTCTCTCTCTCCTTCTCTCTCTCTCTCTGTCTCTCTTTCTCCTTCTCTCTCTCTCTCCTTCTCCTTCTCTCTCTCTCTTTCTCTCTC
>JAQGBT010004224.1:0-17166 GCA_034698585.1 Disparrhopalites patrizii | reverse complement strand
ATATATATATATATATAAGTAGCTCGAATTTTTATTTCATGTCGTTTGTATATACATTTATACATACAATATATTAATATACATTCTGAAAGATGATTTTTGCTTGAATCTCAACAAATGAGTGTAATACAACGTCAAACTCAAATAAATATTTAAATGCGGAAACAGATTTACCGGGGAACTAAAATTAAGGAACAATTTTCATTGACTAAGCTGCATGAGGAAATAACACAATTTCTGGAAACAGCAACAACTGATAAACAATGAAAATAATAAGACTAAATCACATACATTATTATGTATCTCAGTAGCAACAACAGTCTATAGCTTTTGTAGTAGGAGTAATAAAATATGAGCATCAAATACAGATACTCAAATACACACTGCGACACACATCATGAAACTATTTTTTCTCCTAGAGACAGACATGCCAGAAGGATAATACTAATATATATTTTTCAGAATAATTTTCATTTTTTACTAATTCTCTACAAGTTGCTTCAAGCAAGATTTGCACTTCGCACTACATGCATCTACATATTTCTACAAGGAATTGTACGCTTCAGCTGCATAATTTTATGCACTTAACATTTCAACCACAAACACACATCAACGACCAAATAAATAACCATAACACACCAACATGTGTAGGTGCGTATAAGCTAGTTATTTCAATCTAATTTATTAATACAATTTTACAATTCGGACTACCTACGTATGTACCTATATGTATTATTTGTTTTGGTTGTGAATATAGTTTAACTGGCGTTGACGCTTGGTCATGGTCACACTTGTAGGAGATTGCATGGGTGTATATAGTTCACACTGACTAATTCCAAGGTTTACATACATATATTTGATATTATACATACATATACTCGGGAATATTATTAGTGATTTGATTAAGTAGTGATATTTATGTCACAATAATACTTCTACTCGTAAAACTCAAGCAGAAGCATGCATATATGAGCACACTTGGGTCACATTGTCACATATTTTACACGTATATCATAATACCATGTTATTTAAGAAAGAGGGTTGGCTTATTTTGGGAGTACCTCATCCCACGAATCAACACTCGACCGAGAAGCAAAGTCGAACAACCTTGTCAAAATTCGTTATACTGAAATGCACTAAACATTTCTGACCCAGACCAAAAAAACTACTCATACAGCGGTATAATATCCCATTACCTTTCCCCGTTGCCCATGAGAAGCAAGTGTACACTTTCCCGCATCAATAAAATTATTACAATTTTCTCCTAACGTGTTCAAACATTACTTACTTTGACATAAAAATAATAATCATTTGCGATAACACATACACTATTACGCGTATTGATTTGCTTTTCCATGTCCAAAGCGATAGATCTATTCTATCGACTTGTTCTGTACCGCGACTTTTTCGTACATAGCACAACAATAATAATATAATAATATTGAATTAACAATGAAACAATACCAAAAAATATCAGTAGAAAAGGATCGTCAACCATCCTTGTACATAAAAAAGTGAGCAATAACTGATTGCTTACAGCTTTCATCATTTTGTCTTTTCTATTCATAATCCATAAGTTTCTACAACAAATTAACGTGTACTAATAGTAATACTAGTACACTCTGCATTCTTTAAACAACCGTCTTCTCCTTAATAATAACATTTTAATCATTTTTAGTACATACAATGAGGTACTTTTGTATAACAGGTTACTTAAGTATCTTTCCACAGTATCTCGTTTCTTGCAGATAAGTTTCTTTGGTGAGCAAATAAGTTGTCAAGGAATATTTCTAATATATTTGTAAATACTTAAATACATACATAACATACACATTGTGGCATGCTTTCATTTGGCGAATAAAGTAGCCAAGAAACGATGAAACAGGTAAATACAGTGGTAGTTTAGTCTAAACACCCAACTGTTGTTCATGTGCGCCGGAAAAAGTGCTGTACAATTTGAAGGAGGATCAGTCAATATATGTATTTAACTTAACTATACTGAGCAATCTATACGTATTTTAGGACTCTCAATTTGTAGGACATGATGTAGAGTGTTGGTTCACCTACACCAAAATTTGGATTGAGCGAGGTAAAAATTGATTAAAAGGTAACAGCAATAAACTTACATTTAACTATGATTATTGATTACCTGTTGTTATACTCGAGGAAACGTCAACATTATTGCCTCTTGTTGTTTCTGAATAAAACTGAATTAAGCAAACGCTTTATCAAGTCAAAACGAAGAAATCAAAATTCTAGTAAATCTGCCGAGGGGCGTATTCAAAAAAATGTAATGCCGTTTTGAAAATAGCAGCCGAATTTTTCTGATATTATATGAATATTATACATATGTACATCCTACTAAACTTGTGACGCAAAGTACTAAAACAAAAGCTACCACAAATTAGATTTCTAAGCACTGCTTTTACATACTCGTAATCCAAGACTAATTTTACTTTTTAGATCCTGAATTGGACTAGTATAATTCTAAATCCAGGAGAACGAATCTTTAATTGTGCAACAGAGGTTAAGGAATTGCTACATAATACACGAAGATAAAAGCTTTTGCAGCTTGCACACAGCGGTGTGAAACGCGTGAAATACATTGTAGATTCAATGGGATTTAATGCAGATTACGGAGGTACGTAGGTGGGCATTAAAACCTGTCATTCTAAACGTATTGTGCTTGCGTTGTTTATGGATTGTGCTTGATTTGGCATACCCTAATATGATTGCTCGCTTAAACCCGATACAGAAAGTTGCCTAGGAGTAAATGGCCTCCAGGCCCTGAAGGATTCCTATTTATATGTCTTAGCTCCACCTGTGTGGGATGTTTCCTCTTTTACAATATCACAGGAAGCAAAATATTTGGTTAATGCAACTGGTAAGAGCAAGTTGCAAACTTTATGCAACATCTAGTATACTTTCGACGACTACATACATACGTATACTTTTCCATGTGATGATGAGATTTTGGATTTCGAGATTAATTTCTTTCTTCGGCTTACGACCACGGCAACCAAGCCCTAAGTCCAGTAGCGGGAGTAGTTGGCTCATCTCCTCTTCCTTCAGCTGTATCCTTTTCTTTTTCGTCTTCTTTAAATGCCTTTTCTTTGAGGTGCTTTCCGTCTTCTTCATCTTCTTCTTCATCAGGTTCCTTGCTCTGCTTTGCAGCATCTTCTGCAGATTCTGCCTGTTTCAATACTTTTTTGTTTGTCTCAGCTTGCATTTTGGCTTCATATGTTCGCACATCTTCCACAGTCATGCCATGCCACTCATCGATCCAAGCAAATGCCTGACGATGACCCAGGAGGAGAATGTCTCTAATAGCCTACATAAAGACAATCCATAATAGCATTTGGGAGGTCGAACACAACGATGAAAAATCATTGCCAGTAAACAACAAAAAGGATTTTATGGTCTATTTGTACACGTACCTTGTGAGCATAATCTTCCACTTTTGTTTGTAAACCCCAAACCTCAAAGCTGACATTTACTAGTTTGTAAGAACACATAATGGGTTGGAATGTTTCTTGCCATCCATTTACCAGTGGTCCACGATTTGTTTTCTTGGACTTGAAAAACTTTGGGTCCTCAGATTCTTTGTAGTGCTTGGGAGCAACCTCGTCGTAAGCAATGTCAATATGCTCCACGATTCGCGAAGCTAATTCCTCTGGGGTGAGCCCAAGACACTAACAAAAAAAATCCCTTGACTTGGCGAATGGATTGAGTTTAACCATAAGAAGCTTTTAGTGACATCGAATTCAACCGCGTCAGCCTCAATCACGCATTGTACGTTATATACATATACTGCTTGCATACACATACATAACATTTGATACTTAATGTACTTATTTACTTATACTTACATTGTCAGTTGTTCCAGCATTGTCCTCATACTTGGTTTTGATAAAGATATTGAACTTTGGCAGAAATGAACATGTGTACTCCGTTTCTGTGTACGGGTAGTAGTTCCAAGCCTTTTCCGTCACGTAAAATACTCTAGGGATTATGGATTGCAACCAGTAGGGCAAACGACTGAAGAGTAAAAAAAATCGGACACCAATCAAGTCAATTACTTCCACTTAAGCTTCTTACGAAGGATCAAAGAGAGGATTAAATACACGCAGTAGTGAAGACTCTAAGCTTCGTTGCCTGAAACCTTCTAGAATCAATAGAAAAGACAAACACGCAAAAAGATACCTTGAGAGATGAATCTGTTTTTCAGTGTATCGTCCTTCTCCATGCACAGGGTCCGTGTGCGGAACATTGTGAATCACCTCTACCCCTTCACCAGCTTCCGACTGTTCATGGCTGTGTTTTGCAATCATAAACAGTTGCCCCACTTGATACTGCAACAGACCAAAAAATGTTATGCCAAACCGATCATAAAAAATTATACAAGTATCTACCCGAAAAATAAGCGTTAGCAATGCGTTTTGAACTGAATAATCTGTCAAATAACTATTGTATTTAGTTATTTGGTATTTCGGTATTTGCGATGTACAATTATTACTATATTCTCATTGTTATTAGTAATATTAGCTAACCTCGTCCACCGTTATCGGCATCGCCACTCGGTATTCCTTTGTCAACATCTTCGCAGCACATCCAAGTAGTGAGTTGAGTATGAAGGTATAGCGCAGTCAGCAAGAACAGATTTCGCTACAAGAGACAAGAGAGAGAGAGTGAGAGAGTGGAGACAAAATCGATATATTATTAAATCGGCATTTCATAACAACTTCCGAATCCCTGCATATGATGCACTCAAGACTCAATCCTCGATACATAGCTCATGCACACACGCCACACACACAATAAATCACACATCATGTACTAAAACCAATTTTGTGCTGTTCTATATACCAAACCAATACTGCTGTACACATATTACACATACACGTACTTATGTATTACGAAGATGAACAAATAACAACATTTGCTTTTTAAAATCAAAAGTTTTCTTTAGAGACAACTAACATGTATACATTATAAAATAAATTATAATTATAAGTAAAAAAATCATACTAATTTCAAACCTAACAAGATAATACCTAAGTACAAGCACAGTAGCCGTTGTTCCAGGCCAAGCAAACAAACACGGTAACGGGTGTGTATTCTGTGTATCACGTATCACACCCACTTTAATCAAATAACTATACAATTCAGCAAATAATTTGAATTTACATAAAAACATGAATCAGTAAAATCTTACCTCCTGTATTTCGTCCAAAAAATCCCTGATCTCTCCCACCAAAACCTCTTCTATCCGAGTCCTTCCCTTCGATCGACGTTTTGCAAATGTGCGAAAAAAAAAAGAAAGACACGAAACCAAAACTTGTACAAAACCGAATGTTACTTCCTTGGAACTTCTGTCCTTTACTCCGAAATGTGTGACGGGGGTGAGAATGAGCAAAAAAGGCCTTCAGAAGAAAAAAAAGCTTAATATACGTATAGTGTATATATTCCAGATAAAATCAAAGGGGAAAAGAGCAGACGAGCAGAGGATACCTGGAAAAAACGTGACGACGAATGTTGCGGGAGAGGAAATATAACTGGGAATTCCCGAATAAATAGGAAATACAGACAAAGAAAGGGACAGAGATTTTTCCAGGAGACAAAAGGGTGAGAGTGACAGAGTGGAAAGAGTGAGAGTGAAAAGCTCTGGAAGAGAACTGGAAAACGAGTTTTAGTGGCAGGAAAAAGCAAACTATTCTCCACCAAAGAGCCCGAAAGAGACAGACGGAGAGAGAGAAAAAAAAATCAAGCACAGCCGCACACAATTTTCTCCAAACCATCGAGTTTCCCATATAAATATACGCAATACATAGCCCCATGCCTTTGCCGCCTTTCATTTTCCCTTTTGCATTTTTTCTTTTCTGTATAGCTATTTCTGTCCACCAATTTTCCCTTTGATATCTCCCATTTGATCGTGTATTTTCCATGAAAATGAGTGAAAAAAGTGAAAATTCAGCATTTTCTGGAGATTCCAGTTAAAATAGTAACTTTTAGGGTCCTTCGATTATTTCATTGTGTCCAGGAAAAATCCGAGATTTGTCTTTTCTCTCGGAACTACACTGTTGCGTAGTATGTTGGTGAAAATGTTTGGACATCAATCTTTTTACGTAAGCTCCTATCTGTGTATTTATTGGTTATATGCTTTAATTTGTTGTCTAAATTCTTTTAATTCTTACCTTATTTATAATTTTGTTGCATAAATGTTGAAATTATATGTAATTTAAAGTGAATCAAAATTCCGGGTTTCTTTTTCCTATTAGTCGGCCGTGGCCGCCGTCGGCCTATATTTTCACATATTTTGAATACATAGGTATAAGTCTCTCGATACCCCGTAGGTGCAGGTGGAACAAATATCAGTATTTCTTGGAATTAATATGGCTAAGAATTAGTAGACAAAATGCAAATATTGAAGTAAAGAAGTATTTTTACAAGTAAAACTTACGTTTTGGATTTATTCCGACAAGTAAAGGATCAGCTAAAGTCGGAAAACTTGCTGGATTTGGCAGTTGTTTAATGGTTGTGTTTTTATTTTCAACAGAGATTCTCGGGATTCGTCTGTAGTCAACTGTGTTCAGGCTGTCACGTTGCGTACAAGTTAAGTGACAAAAATACGATACCCAGTTAGATTTTGAAACCGTTCTCGTGTTTTTTATTTATTTAAGGATTATTATGTACACATTTATTCTTTTTCTTGCTTTTTTTCACTGACCTTCCGGACGCAGTAACTCGACTACTGGCTTCTGAGGGTATCTCAAAAGGAAATCAGCCGGTGGAATTACACAAAGGATTTTGTTGGGGATTACTCTTTTGTATTGGGAAGTTTAAAAGCGATGTTTGTATAAACCCGTATTTCTATTATACCTACTTAGACTTATGTTCGTTTTTGTTTATTTGCTATGACACAGGGAAATTACACACGTGACGGTTCTCTTGGTATTGAAAGTCTCGGTGAAAGTAAATGTGGGAACACTGATAAACAGGCTTTTAAAGCACTCCTGCCCTACTTTTCATTATTGACTCGTCTCGAAAGGTACACATTAAATTGGATACAATTCACTGATGATTGGATTATTTATGAATGATCCATGCGAAATGTATAGACTTGGAAGGGTTATAAAATAAATTGGTGCTTTATAGAGTAAATTGAACAGGGCGTTCGGGGGAAATGTGTATACATAATCTTTGAGTTGCACTTGCTTTGTGGGTGAATTTAATACGATATAAAAGCAAGTTTGTATTGATTAAATGGATTCTCATAGTGTCATTCTCAGTAAGCGTTCGTGTTCAAACGTTGGTTTACCGTGAAAATACATACCAGTGGACAAAGGAAAGTGTTCGGAGACTGGTGAGAGGTGTGTGACAGGACATATGTATCTAGTCAGGGTTATGGGATGTAATGAACGTATAAATATTATATTTATATGTACTTGAGAAGTTGACCAAAAAGAAATATTACACACAGGGGAAACAGCAATAGTAAATAATAAATAATAATAACGAAAATTGGTTTTCTTTGCACTTGATATCATGAAACCACACACTCGCACGATTTCTCATTATCATCGATCAACATTCATATACTGTGGGGGCCACAAAAAAGTCAACAAATTCCAGGCTGTGTGTACATTTCAGAAACTTGTGTCTATGATTGGATTCACGCTTTTAGGGAAACAAGATTACGTTTATGTTGACACTAAAATTTCGTGAGGCCATGCTAAAGTAGCTGGAGATACTGGAGAAATTGGTAGTGATTGTGACAGTAAATATGATCTTTAAAATAATGAAGATGACAAGACAAATCTGGTTCTCCCTTGATATCCCAACATTGATGAAAGATGAAATTGAATTGGAGGAAAGGGAGCCGACATTTCCAATGATTTCTGCAGCCATGCAGACGGTTTGCAAGAAATGTACAAAACACGGGCATATAATATAATATGTAATATACATATAAATAATACATATCTGCGTATATATTATGGATACGCGAATATTGAATAGAGAAACGTTTTTATTTACCCACGCAAGAAGAAGTGTAAGTATACTGGCGCTAAAAGAGAATTCAGAACAATTACTTGTGCTCGTAATAATATTATTCCTTCACCAGTTTCCAAATTCTTCTTGTCTTTCCAATTCCAAAAACACTTATACTTACGTTAAATAATGAAGTTCCTGTAAGTTTCCAAGGCACGCAATTCATGTCCTTGAATACTGAACAGAGTCATAATCTACCCGATTATATTCCCTTTATGTTTGTCATTTCAGTTTGCAAAATTGTAACGTGCACTCGAGAATTAATGAGATATGAACGGACGATGGTGTGATATTACTTTTTTGAATGAATGATTTAGTACTTTGGACCACGATGGATAACTTTTATGTCCAGCGTGCAACTCCATACGTAAATCGATCTTAATGGATTCATGGCAGGAAGGTACTGATTTGAGGGAGAAAAAAGATATCCTCATCAGGAACTGATAGCTTCCGATTCAGATCACCATTACATGATCCGAGTATCCGAGGTTTTATAGCCCAAGTAATTTTAGACTAATTTCTATGTTAACAAATTCGTTTGAAATCCGCTGAAGCAGCAGCCGATTGCTTCCACCAATGGGTGATTCCACCAGTAGATTTCGAACAATTTTTATCGATCACAGAAATAAATGCAAAAAAACAATCATTTTTTCATTTTGAACAAATTTTGAACAAATTTGATGCATTCTCTTGTTCCTCCAAGAATGTACAAGTGTCATTGTTCGGTTTATCGCATAGGCGCAGAAGAAATTTCGTTTGTTTTGTTTGGTAATATTTTGTTTGGTAATATGTATATACGGAAGAAATTATATATCTGCGTATAAGATTTGTTCTTTGAAAAAAATTGTTTTTTGTTTGCGTTTATTGGCAAATCTTGCAAAGCTGCTTCTAACTGCAGCTCAAGAGAAGTCAATTTCTTGTCAATACATCATACAATAGAAAAAAACAAATACAAAATACAAAAAATCGATAAAAATATTTAAAAAATTATCCTTTGTGGCTTGGGCTTCCCCTTCCCCCTTATGTGGACTTTAACGTCCACTGCTGGGGTCCAAGTCCAATCGAATAAAATCATCAATAAATATGAAGTTGATGGGAAGCGTTTTAGCCATATTTTGAATGCTCATTTTCAGTATGGCAAATTCATGATTTCAGAGCCATACGGGACTAATTGTAAGTCCACAGAATTCAAAGCATAAAAAAATCGCGTTATTTTGCTAACGTGCGATAGTGGATTTGCAAAAATTGTGGGAATGATAATGGTCGATTTCTGTCTGCACAAAATTTTGCTAATACGAAAGTCTTGCTTCCGCCGCAGGCTTTTGCACTTCCCGTAAAATTTATTCATGCGAACTTAGGCTGGTAAACTCTATAGTCTACAGGTCTACACATATGGGCAAATACATGAGAAAACATACTATTGAATATTTTACCATTTTTTTGAAAATTTTATTCAATTGGAGGATTGGACTTTGACCCCTGCGGGGAACAATAATCGGAGAAAACAGATAAATGAGAGAAGCCACAAGCCACACTGCGGATAAATCTGTTGTCTTCATTTTTTTTTTAATTTTTGACGATTAATCTCATTAATCTCTCGTTTTGAGATTTTTCATACTGCAGTTAATTGAAGCATCTTCAAAAGAAATTTTGAAAATAAACTCAACAAAAAAATTCGTTCGTGTATTACTAAACAAAACTTTTTCTGTACCTGCGCGAAGTGTCAAGCCGAAGTAAATTGTTGAATAATCGTGGTTTCGATCATTTGGTGCATTAAGACCGCATGGAGATTATTGGAGATGACGATCAAATTATGTGCTTCACCCTCGTTATGTATACCTTATAGAAAAAGCCACAGGATCAGGAACAAATCCTACCTAAAAGCATTGCTTTAATTAATATTCGGCACTCGTTACCATATTAAATTAGCACGCTACAGTTATTTATACGTAAGTACTTTTATATTATACATATGTACATACATGATACATATTACTGTTACCATGTGTACACATTCCGAGTAAATTTTATAGTCAAAATTAAAAATTGTTACATGTAAAATTGTAATAATAAATAGAGTTAAGATTAAGATGTCCAATGCATATTTTTAAGTTTTAACAACATATTAATAATTTAGCAATTAGGAGTGAGAACAGCGAACATTTGTTTTACTGGCCTAAATCGGAGCTACTGATATTATCCCGAATCCTCAAATTCACCAAGCAGACGAGGTTATTACAAGGTTTTCTTTCCCAGAATTATTAAATCCGTAATTCAGCAATTTGACACTTAATTAATGTCTGCTACATTACTTACATATGGTTACAAGTTACATCTGGTTCGTCTTAATAATTGCTTTAATATCTCTTAGATTGAGTTATTGAGTATTATGTGATTTTGTCTTGTTTCATGAATCTGCGAAAAAACGTTACATCCCGTGGGGATTTTGGGGTACATCTGAACTATCATCTTTAACACAACACATTCGGCAGTCGATTCACATTCACATTCTTCACAGGGCAAAAGTAAGCGACCTTTATTAAATTATTAATGCACAAGGGTAACGCTTAATATTGTGGCCACTGGCCACTATAACTGGGGCGATAGCGAGTAATTTTGCCTTTCTTATCCAGTCGGATCACAGAACTCACAGAAGCTTCATTGTCATTACTAGAAACGAATACAAGAATTACTAGAAAAATACAGAAAACGGCTAAAAAACAATGTTTCTATACGGAGCCCAATCATGGCTGTGTCGCTTGGTGTTAATCCCACTCGGGATAAAGACTTGGATAATCACCAAGAACATTGGCTACATTCCTATCAAGGATATAAGCTGGTTGTACCTGATGACCTACTGCACTGTGACCCTCGCCTTCATTGGCTACATGCTCCTTACCAGTGAATCTTACGAATTTCCGGAGGGCGACAGGGTGAGCGTCATTCCCTATTACATGGAAGTAGGTTTGGGCATCAGCCTAGTTTTGACGGCTCTGTATCCTCTTGTGGTCATAACACACTGGCTATTTTGTTCGAAGCGGGAATGGCACAACTTCATCGTATTTCCGGCCTACGTCCTCATCTTGCTCTGTATTTGGGAAACTGGGAAGTATAAGAACATTTTTTCCAAGATATTCAGTCTGAAAAACTTTGTCATCGCATCTGCCTTATTTCACATTTTGCCCTGTTTGGTAGCCAACAATTACTGGGGAATCATTGCGTCCGTGTTAATAACCGTCCAAATCCTTACCAGTTACCTGGAAATGAGTGAGACAGATGTCAAGGACAAAGTTTTTGCCAACGCCTGGGCTTCCCTCATTATTGCCTGGCTTTTGACCACGTCTTTCACCATGATGATGTTGGGAAAACTCACGCTTGAATCGGATTCGAAAAGCTATTATCAGTCGGTCATGAGCTACGTGGGCGCTGGGAAATACGTTGGTGACGTCGAGTATCACTGCTATGGGACTAAGGACTTTTTCGGGGTGCAAGTTCGGTCTTAAAAGTCATTCATGGAAAAACAAGGAGACGCCGATGTCGTAATGCCGATACAGCAAAATATTTAAGTCTGAACGTAATGTTAGCTACACACTACACAACTACTTACTTTTTATTCTCTTTTAGCAAAATATGTATTTATGTACACTGAAAATAGTACGAGATAATCACAACATCAAAAATCATTACTGGTTTTACCGGTAGCTATCTACTTTACCAACTATTCACACTTGAAATGAAAGTAATCTAATAACGCAATCAGAATGCTGGGCCAAGGAAACTACAAATTACTGGTTTGAACGATCTTTATGAATACGCCAAGAACGTATGATTCGAGTAAGCACGGTAAGATACAATAAAACCAAACATACATGGTAGATACAATAAAACACGTACAACAACAAAATCCTTTGCCGCTATTATTTCTTTACGTGTAATAGAATAAAAACTAAAAACAATACAAAAATTTCAAACTACGATTATGATACACTATTCTAAATAAGCCATATCGAATCAAACCAACGAAGCATAGATACTAGATACTATGTATATTTTCAGTGATTCCGGCTGCAGACTTTATAATGGAAACATGACAGTAACTTCTAAAAAAATAAAAAATAATATTCGCAGCTTTAAACCGTCAAGTAACACAATGAGCTGCACATTTTTAGAGAAAGTGAAGCTTCCGGGAAACCATGGGAGGAGGTAACATGTTGCATTTCAGCGCAAAGCCAGCCAATTTATCCGCATACTGCAAGAGTTTTACCAGTATATGCAACCGAGTAAGTTAGTAAGTTCTTGTTTTTATCAAAATGACCAAATATTTAAAAAAAGTTGCAAATACCAAATACCTTGACTATAGCAGGAATGAAGAATGACCCAGGCCAATTCAGATAAGCAAAGCAAAGGGCAAATGTAACTTTGTGAAACATGTCCGGCGTTAAATTTGAATTGTCATATATCATCACATAGTGAGCAGGGATAGATGTGCCCTAAAATTTAGAAAAATCATGACCAGAAATTAGGAAGTTGTGTACACTCATAGTAATAATAGCTAAACATAGTATGAAAGTCAGCCCTTTAGCATGGGCGATCTCATTCCTGTTGTCACTCTGAGTACCTACAGATATTTAGCAATACACTATAAAATTGTAGATATTATACGGGTAACACTACAAGTCCTAGATGAGTAACTACAATTACCCTCTGATTAGGCTTGTACATCGAGTTGAGAAAAAAGTCGTAGTAGTTTTTCCGGGTCACAGTATGATCAATTACAGTACCGACAGGAGCATTTTCATACCTTCCTGATGATGATGTCTATAGAAAACACTATTATTAATTATTATTACAAATCAACGCATTTTAATAATGATTACATAATTATTGTCGCAATCGAAAATTGTATAAAAAGCACCAACCTTATAGGATGAGAGAGAGGAGGGACTGTTACCATTTGAGTTCCAGTAAAACAGCCGTTCGTACACTCTTTTCTGAACCACAATCAAAGAGATAAACGGACGAGTTACATACGCTTTATCAATCGCCGCAAAAAACTGTTCCAGCTCATGCTGTAGTACCGTTTGGTACATAGTTTTATGTACACCATCGCGATAAACCATAATGCGATCTGGAAGTTGTTCGTTTTCCTAAACACCCAGCCAAAATAAAAGCACATTTTAAAATACATATTATGTCACTTCGCTTCAATCTCCACCACAATCACAGATTTTTGCTTTTTGAGCTGCATCTACCTCGACAAAAGCTTTTAACGCCAAACTAAATGCACCCCTGATGGAATCAAAAATTTCTTGCCGGTGACCATGGCTCATCGTCGAAGAATAAAATTTGGTCAAATTTGTATTTAGAGAGCACACCATTGCACCCACAGACCCTTCCGTGGGTATTGGACTGTGGGAGACGTCCAAACCGACGAACATGACGTTCTCTCTCTAGAAGCAAAGGCAAAGTTACAGATTGGAAACGATCATACTGAAGAAGTGATATCTGATTAATTACGAAACTCATAATACCAACGGAAGATCCACCGACCACCAAGCATGTCCGAGTTTAGTGTAGATTCCAGTTACTAGTCCACCAATGACAGCTTCCGAAATTTTGGTATTCGACTTTGAGCCTTCCGGTTTTGGCTGAATTGTTCTAATGTTTACCATTTGCGACGCCAGAGGCAAACACATACACACTTTCTTCACCTTAACATAAATTTGTCGTAACTCCGTTGGATTTCCATTTGGTAGTATCACTATTATAAATTGCAAGCTTCCCTACATGATGTGACATAAACGACAAAGAAATTACGCACTGTTCGTCTTCATACTTGCAAGTGAAGATGCATAAACAAATAAACATATGTGGGTGAAATTCTGAATAAAAACTAAAAACGATAAGTTTACATTTGAAGAAATGGCTACGTCATGAACTTTTTCCAAAAATGCTTCAGAGACGTCTTGTGTGCTGTCACTACAAACAATTTTCAAAGACCCCCTGCTTGTTGGTACTCCGATCCTCGGAGCGTATAAGCATATGCTTTGAATAAGCCTTTCTCCCAGTTTGTCATTGCTGCGATGACAGACCACAGCCCAATTGTCAAAACGAACCACCTGCAAACAAGGGCACAAAGCACAATTTGACACAAGAACAAAAACTATGAAGCTCTATCTATTTTTAAATCAAAACAATAAAAGATGTACCAACGTTGCGTTCCGATGGGTAACAACGTGGTAATTCCGTTTTGACATCCCAAAATCTGCATTCAGCACGCATAATTTTTGGCTCACTACCGATGTGAATACTTGGAAAGTCCAATTCTCGAGCCTGTAATGACAATGTTGCCGAATAGTCACTTGCAGGAGTTAATGCTAAATTCCATTTCTTGAGCATGTCCACCGCTCCTGGACATTTCACTGGAATAACCACAGTCATCATTATTATTTTTAATTCATGTGTAACAAAGTATATACATTCAGGACAAGTCGAGTTTCAGTACTTGCTAGCTTGTCACAAACACATGTATATGTATTATAAATAATAAATATATTCCAAGACATCGTCAACAAGATTGTCTTAAATAAATCGTTTAAGATCGAACTTACAAATTTTTGTGCAAAATAGCTGAATCGCCTTCAATCGTAAATCAGGAGTTACGCGGATGCATTGTTCGATGTTTCTCTTCTCTGACAATAATGGGTTTAATCCATTACGATTTACCAATAACGACAAAGATCGAGCTGAGAAAACGCTACACGGTCTTGAATTCTAGAAAACATACGCATGACGAATATTATGTAATTGAGCGCTGCCTTTACACGCATTGATTTATTATTTTATCAATCGAAGGGCCAAGAGACTCACATAAAAAACGGTGACGCACGTACGATCATCAACACAGTGAACAGTGGATGCAGTAACTACTAGATCATTGGAGTCCTGCAGTTAATTAGGTAAATACCATGTAAAATAATGACTTGCACAGTATGCAAACAAAAATACATTGCTTGCATGTAGTTACTTGTTAACCTGTTAAATATAGGTACGTAGTGAACTTATTCGCCACAAGAAATAGAAGCATTGTGACTTTTATTATGCTTGATTCAGAAAATGGAAAATCTGTACCTCTTCATTCGTTCTCACGTCAGATATGGTAAAAACCGTATTATTGGCGTGGTCGATCGCCACTTTCCCGACACATTCATCCCTTACGATGGATAGTTTCTGGTGTACATTTGGTAACATGTCACTAAATTCGTATACAGTCAACTCAATTTTTCTCATCATTCGATTTTCTTGTATATATATATATATATATATATATATATATGCAAAGATAAACATATGTAATATATATATATATATATATATATAAAGTATTATTGGTCGTTCGAGCTTACTATCGCTTTTGTATAGTTCGCCTTTTTAAACAATGAACTCTGTCAATAAGTACTGACGGGTAGACTTCGGCTTGAGACAGACGAATCCTCGTAGCTCCGTAAATCTCAATGCTACAAAATCAAAACGATAGCAAAGTAGATGGCTTGATTCTTTTATAACAGTTGCATAAAGTGATAATAAAAATTATTTACTCGGAGTTCAATATGTCTTCCCTAAAGGCAGGATCGATAAAGAGACGAAATAGCGGCTTTTGATCAAGGAACCTTGGAATGAGATTAATCACACATTTCAAGAAGCTCGGACACTCACTAATTTTCCGTTCGTAGCAATATGATGCCTTAAATGGAACGGTTTCTACTTCTGCACCTTCAGCCGGGAATCGTGTTTGCTACAAGACAAAACCAATGCATCCGTGAAATCTCGACCATTTAATCGATTACAGGAGTAACTGCCTTGCACATATTTGACTAAAAGCACAATAAAAAATAAAAGAATGACAGTACGTACAGTTAATTTCTTGTTCAAGTACAAAATATCTCCATCATACAAATATTCGCTATCAAATGATTCTGCCTGAGCATCAACTGCTTTTTCCCTTTCATCTCGAAGCTGGACCTCGTCGAAGCGAATAGTGTACACATGAATGCTTCGATCAGCGTCGATAGGAACGAGAGGTATAATATTGGTTAAAATCTCTCTTCTGAAACCAGATAAAGCATTCCATCAATTATTCTTTATTATTAGTTTTTCATCCCCTGATAATACTGGAACGTGGAAACATATGTATAATACGGAACAGGAAAAGCAGGAAGAAACGGATTCATGTAAATTCTAAATTCCAACTGAAATAATACCTATGTCTACGGAATGCAAAGCTCAGATCTTTATAATTAGTTAATTAGTATTAGTATGTGCTAAACTTCTTAAAGGAATTTACTTACTCTGTTCCTCCAGAACCCCTTTTCGTAACAGGTGTAGGCATTTGAAACTTGGACGTCAAATTGTTTGTCATGGTGGGGGGTTCTGAAGTGATTCAAACGACCAAGTTAAATATGTATTATATATTAATATATTATATAATATTATATAATATATTATATATATTATTATAATATACTATTACTATACGTTAAAGATCTCCTGCTCGTAGATTATTCCAAATTTTCTTACGAATGACCAGAGTACAAGAGTCCAACTCCTTGGTGTGAACTGTTGAACAGAAAATTTAACACATTAATTCAGCTTCCAAACTAAAATTGTAACTCTTATATAGAAATCCTAAATGTTTTGGCACAGGTATGAAGTACGAAGTCATTAGTCATTACTCATTACAGATTTCCGTTTTACTGCTAATTTTACTGACCTCCTTATCAGTTTGAAAAACAAATGAAAAATTGGGGAAAAGATTGGAACAAATATAAAACAGAAAATGGTAAAGAATGCAGTAATAATTACTTGTAAAATCGTTTTTTACGCTAGGAAAAGAACACGTCTCAAATCCGAACATGCTACGCTGTTTCACGTTCAAGCTTTTTATGCACACTAATGTATCAAATACTAAAAACCCAGCAGAATCGAAACAAATGCATTTTGCATTAATTATAATACTGTGTATGTCTGTATGTATTACGTATATCAGCGGTGTGCAACCGGGGGGTTTCGGTCACCCGGGTGACCATTACGAAATTCCAGGGTGACCATTGGCCA